>APFE030508925.1:0-13578 GCA_000404065.3 Pinus taeda | reverse complement strand
TCAATGGCAAGTTTCTCACATCCGGCGACAAGTTTACATCGATGGCCTTTGACCGAAAGATTTTGCGTGGTGTTCGACACCAAGTTCCATTTTCACACCACGCGAATTGTACTGTAGTACCTTGAGGGTCATCATCATTATTGGTGATTCCTCTCACGCCTGTTAACAGCTTACATCATTGGTTGGCAAGCAGGCGATATCTTTCCATGTTCGACTCCAGAACATTTTTCACATTAATCGACTTGTACTTTCGGCGAAGATTGAAGAGTTTGAAGACCCCGGATCTAGTTTCATCTATCCGGGCTGCGATATATTTTGGAAAATAAAGACATCAAATGTACATCATTGCTACACAGATGATCATCCGAATCACAGGATGATGACTCTATCAGAATCATCAGTCTGCTACACAGATGGTTGTCTGTCCTATGTACATGAAAATGAATTTATAAAGCTGAGGATGGGAATGCCTGCCTCAACTCGATCATGAAAATATTATGAAGATAATGTATTTTATTGTATCTTATTATAGGTTGCCTTCCAGTTCGAAAAACCTCGAATCCTCATGATAAAGCATTTCACTCGACATCAAAAGATTTACGACCTCATGCTTTACGGGGAAATTGTTATAGACATATTTGGGAACTGTAACCCCAATCATATATGTCCATAAACCAAGGGATTCTGAGTCCCTAAAATTGTTGTTTCATACCCTAAAGGAACAAGGTCAGTTGATTACATCATCTCCCAGAAGTTATCCATGGAAAACTGCTCAGAACTGGTCAAAACTAGACCATACAGACTGCTCAGTGCAAAGGGTGTGATGCATCTCACCTGCCACATGCAAAAAGTGCGATACATACTAAAAAACCATTATGTAAGGTTCGATGGGTGAGAGTAGACAAATGGCAAAGACAGTTTGCAATGTGGATGTCCATGGAATCTTCCAGAAACTTCTCCTATGACACTTGCCTCTCTGAATTCGCCCAGGGATGAGTAAGAGATCATGAATCTCCAATTGGAACAAAGAACTATCAGAGAGAGGACACTAATCGAAATCCCAGAAGCTGACTCACCCCCTTGCAAACATCTATATATGGATCCCTCATCCCATAGATCCAGAGGCTGGAGTCTTGTATCTTGTAAGGAAGTGTTGTTGGTTTCTTGGTGGAACATCATAGTCTTGGTTGATCTAAGATTTTCATGAGGTGAAGAAGGGCTTTCATGCTGGGAGGATGACGTTGGGTCAGATCGATGGGTTGTAATCCTCTCTTCTAATCTTTATATCAATAAAACTATTCAATTTTTCCTCCACATTCTTGTATGTTTGATGATATATGCAATTGTGTGGTCAATATATGTCTAGTCCTATATTGTTTATGATTGTAGATCTCTGTACTTTGAAGGTATTATGTTGCTTTGACTTTACAGGTACTCTCTGAAGCACGGTAATCAAGCAAGGAGTGGGAAAGATATGTCATAGGGGAGAAGGAACAAGCAAGGAACCAAGTGAAAGATTGAAGTTGGTATTCTTTGCTCCTCTCCTATCTACTTCTCATAAACGAAAATGAAAGTAACTTTAGTTTATTTGTTTCTAAGATAGCTACCCGTCTTAGTGGGACTAGTAGCTCTGCATGGACACTAGATTTCCTGATAACACATATGGAAAGAAATTCATCATCATGACTAGAAAAGGCCGAATTCGTTTATCTTTCCCTCGTTTTGTTTTCTAATTGTTGGAGAAGGAAGGGGAGAGCATTATGCTTGCTTTCAAGGAGGATTCGAGGTTTGAATAGCCATTATCACCACCAACAATGATATTTTGTGGATCAAAGATTGAAGAATAGTGAGACAATCTTCATTTCTTCCAGTAATAGGTATGTTCTAATAAACCCCTATGTTAATGATTTTTTTGATATTTTTAGGGTTATTCTTGCTTGCATATTTGCCTACAAACATTTTTCTTGCTTTTTTTTTTCCATTTGCTTTGATTTTCATGCCTATGAGCAAATGAAAGGGATTTCTCCATATTTGGACAACAAACTCCAGTTGATTTTTTTAACTTTCAAATGCACCCTCTTATTGTCATTTATGATTTTTTAGTAAATTCACATTGCAAATAATGTATAAAAACAATATTTTGTAAAATGAGGTGGTTATTACTTATTAATTCCTAATTTTTTTTGGTGCCCTAGGTTTGAGTTAACTCACAACAAAATTCAAATATGCCAAAAGCCTTAGACCGATTTTGGGAGTATGGGGAGCCTGATGGTGGGAAAAATTAGACATATCTATTATGAAAATTGGGTAGGACTAGGATGACAGGAGGGCTCACGCAATTGAAATACCATCTCGCTAGACTCACTAGACATGATGTTGGGATTTGTACAGTTTCTAGTCCAGAGTTATACAAAAGGATCTTGAAGCAATTGATGAAAAGATAGAAAGAAACCAGGTTGAACGTGTAGGTAGATATTTTGGGATATCTTCTTCTGATTTTGATGCTGAGGGTAGGGGGAGGAGCTCCATAGTATCACTTGCTATTGCTAGTGCGAGGGCATCATTTTCTGTTTAGCGAACAAGACATGGAGCACAACCTAGCATAAAATCAATTGTTAAAAACAAGGAGAAGCAAGAAGCAGATAGAGTCATAGGGACGTGTCTTTTTTGGAGCGGCTTACCTCTTAGCATCACCAAAACCAATCCATTTTAGTAGCCAATGTGTGATGTTATTGTTGTTGTGGGCCAAGGGTACCAAAGTGCTACATATGAGGAGTTGTGGGGGCCAATTATTCAAGCAAAAAAGTGTGATATCAACTCTAGATTGGCAAAGTTGAAAAAAACTGGGAAGTTTCTAGATGCACAGTGATGTATCATGATTGGACAGATAGAAAGGGTAGGACCCTTCTAAATTTCTTGGTACATTTTCCTAAAGGTACCATGTTTATTGAATCAGTGGATGCATCATCACATATCAAAGATGGAACAATGATATGTGAATTGTTAGATGGGTTCATTCGGGATATTGGTGGATAGAATGTGGTGCAAGTCATAACAGACAATAAAACTAATTATGTGTCTCCCGGCAAGATGCTTATGGAGAGGCATCGCACATTGTGCTAGACTTCATGTGCAACACATTATATCAATTTGCTTCTTGAGGATATGGGGAAACTCTCCTTCATCAAGGAGCTGGTTGATATTGCTAAGAGTGTCCCCAAGTTTATTTATAACCATGCTTTTGTTCTTAGCCTCATGAGAAAGTTCACTAGAAATAAGGAGTTGCATCGTCCTGCGATCACACATTTTACCACAGACTTTATTACTCTTCTGTCCTTGCTTCAATGCCAGTTTTATTTGAAGCAAATGTTTGTTTTTGATGACTGATGTAACTATAGATATAACAGGAGACGGGATGAGAGATCCATTGCAAAAATGGTGTACTCTGAGACATTTTTGCAGGGAGTAGAAGCAACATGCTCAGTTAGTTAACCTATAGTAAAGCTTTTGAGATTAGTAGATGGGGAGAAGCCTGCAATGGCTTATTTGTATGAGGCCATGGATAGGTCCAAGGAGGCCATTCATTCTTATTATGCAGATAAGGGTTCTACTAGCCTTGATATGAATATGATGTTATGCGATGTGATTGATAATCGGTGGATAGGGATGCTTCACGAACGAGTTCATGTAGCAACACTCTTCCTCAATCTTACATCTTGATACAAATGCGGCTTTGATTTTGATGGTGAGGTGAATGAAGGTCTCCATTCCTATATTGATAAGATGGTACCTGATCATGAGCTTCGTAGCAAAATCAATCATGAGATGTAGTTTTATTGGGATTATGTTGGCCTATTTGGCTTTGATGATGCTATTAGGGAGAGGACCCTCTTCATGCCACGTAAGTGACAAGTCATCACTCATTAGGAATTAGAATTTTCAATTTAGAATTTTCTTACTTATAATTCTTTTTTTTTTAAATTCAATTATGTAACTTTTATTTGAAAGTTTAATTATCTTTTAGTTTTTGAATTTTTATTTCTTTATTTTGTTGTAGATATTTGGTGGTGAATCTATGGTGCAAGGGCACCAAATTTGCAGAAATTGGCCATAATAATGTTGAGTGAAACATGTAGCTCTTCAAGATGTGAGCGCAATTGGAGTGTATTTGAGAAAATACACACAAAAAAGTGCAACATGTATAACTTTGAGCTCCAGACTTCAGTTGAGAAATTACACTTATTGTAATTTTTAATTTTTAATTTATGACCTTCAAGTGTGAATGATCAAGAGTCAAGGCTCATTAGCTCTTTTGACACTCTTACAAGTTGTATTTTGCACACCTCAATGATTAAGTGTATCTGCATTACAATATTTGACTTTGAGTGAAGCAAATAGAAGCACCAATGTATCCAGATGTCATTTCCTTAGACAATATTGATGTATTGTCTCAATGGAGGGTGGAGTCAGAGGAGCCCATCTTGGAGGAGTCACCTTCGTGCTTAGAGCCAGATGATCCATTAGAACATGGGCAACAAGAGGAGGGGGACAAGGAGGAGGAGGAGGAGGGCATTGTGGGAGCATCAACATCAACACCATCTGCTATAAATATAGGAGAGCACAATTCCATGCCTAGCACTCATTATTTGAAATTAGGTTCAAAGGGAGGGCTAAGGCCTTCTACTACTAGGGGCAGGCCTGGCAAACATCCCATCATGCTTTCCCATAAAAGGGGGAGAGGACAATTATTCCAAATAGATAGCTTCTAGTTTTATTTGTTTTGCTACATATAACACATGATGGTGAGATGTTTTTATATATGTGATGTTTTTTTGCATTGGTTCTACACATTTGAGTCCTTGATTGGACAATTATCAGGGATCAATAAGATTTGGTATCGCCTTTGATGTATCATTTCCATTTGACATCATATATATCAGTGCTTTTTTCATATTTATGTGCCAATGTGTTTATTTCATGTTGTTATTGCTTTATATGTTTAAAAATCTGAAAAAATAAAATAAAAATAAAAAATAAAAAATAAAAAAATAAAAGATAAATAAATAAATATGAATATATTATGTATTTTTTATGCTTTCCAATATTTTGTTGATATTTTCGCTGATATTGCCGATAAGATGTTTTCTGGACCCTCGTCGATATTTTTCCGATAACAATATTATCAACTCTGGATAGTACTAACCTTCATACTCATAGGAAAACCACGATGAAGACCCTAATGTTTAGGTTACTAGAAATGACCATACAAATCAATAGCCTGCCTCAAGCTTATTGAATATATCTCATTAAGAAAAGCCACCCCAAACATCAGCTATGCTTTTGTGAAAAATAGAGGTAATGCTCAAAGAGATGACTATGGTTGATTGATCATTATACCAAAACATTAACATAGCACAATATTTGGCAAGATTTTGTCAAAGAATTTATAGATACTTTAGTTAGATCACATTAGTTGAAAGCTAATGCATGCAAAGGTGGTGACCCAACTTCAAGTAGTGACAGAATTACATACAATCCACAAAATTAAAGTAATTTTATGCTCAATATAATATGAGCCCAAATGAATCAATAACACATGAGAAAGTAACAAAATTTCCAAAAGAAAACCATTTTCTATAAGCAAATGTTATTGCTAGGAACATACAAGAAAAATTCTACAACTAAGACTAAATCTTTCAAGCCATGCTTATTTCATCTACATTCCTGTTTGATTATATATATGAGTTGCAGAAAGGTATTTAGTTTTTCTATCATATCTATTCCATTAAGATCATATCAACATCTGATTTAATACTCCTAATCTTACTTATATTCATTATGTAACTTTTGAATTTACCAATATAAAATTCCCTCATCTTGTTCCAAAAACATGTGCAACATTGAACAAATTTAAAATAGGAAACATTGAAAGTCAAGATAGTGTAAATTTGGAAAAGACTAGTTATGAATGACTAATTTAGTTGGAATAAAATTTGTATTCTCCCAATACCAAGCATGAAGGCTCTCCCAAGGGAGTTGTGTATTGACTGAGATATCCCTTTCCAATGTCTTCAATAACACATCTTTGACTCTTCTCTAAGATTTTCCCAAATGAATAACTTGAAAAGGTACCATTCTCTCAAAACACGACTCTCCTTTTCAATAGGTAGTACTCCACTCCTTGAAGGCACCAACAAGCCACACCCTTGAGTTAGAGAAAAGCTCCATGAACAAAATCTTCTTCTAACACTACAAGGCAATCCTTCATTACAAGTTTTTATTTTCGTCCTCAGATGGTAGAAATAACCCATAGAAAAGAAAATTTTTATCCTCTTTAGGTGACAGATCTTGGAGAAATTGAGCCATCTTCCCTTCCTCCTTTACCTTCTTTGAAGGAATTCCTCCATTGTACTCTTTTTGGCCCTTAGCAGTATAAAAACACTTTATTTTGTAGATTACTTACATTATATATTCTTCTTATCTTTTGATATAGGAGTGGCGCTTGAGATCCCACTGCGTATTGAGGCTAATGCACTTAGGAGTTCCATTGACCTAAGTCTAACATAAAACTTGACCTTAACACACACGGCTCTACCCAATCAACAACATACACACAATTTCACAATTAATGTTGCTTCTCGTTCCTACATTTAGCATTTCCTTCATGTTATTGAATTGTGGGCACTGAAACCTCATCTCCTCAATCTTAAACCTAAAAACCCATGGGGAACGCTAATCTCCTTTCTCTCTAACAAAAGTTTCCACACGAGGTTTTATTTTATGAACCAGGACAACATTAAATTTCCATTTTCTCTGACTGCTAAATCCCATTTTCTTAGCACCATTTCCATAGTATGCATTTCTCACTAAAATCATTCCATAGTTACTAACATACAACCAATTCATCATCATATCTAATTTATTTTCCTTTGTACCTAAATTTACAAAGGTAGTATGAATTTACAAAGAACACTACTGCAAGGTGCAAGGAATGAAAAGTTAAAACTTGAGCTTCTCTTATATTGAAACTAGTTCACCAAATGAAATTAGATCTCACTTTTATGGTATTGGATATGCCTAAAATCAACTCTCTTCCTCTCTCTTCCTCTTGCAAAAGTAAAAGATGATACCTAGAACAAAGAATCTATAGAATATGGACAGAAAGGAAACTATCTAACAATATCATTGAAGTAAGAAAGTCAATCATGAAAAAGAATATTAGGGAATGCTTGCTTTGGATAATTTGAAATGAGTTAGGAATAAAAGGAAATAGGAAATAACATAAATTTACATGTTCTAACCTTACGATAAAGAGGACAAATTTAACAAAACAACCCATATTATCTTAAGGTTTCGAGGCATCTTTGCAACTAATGCCCCAGTGATTGAATGATAATATATGTTATAGATATTATAGTATTATGTTGCGAGATCTTTGTCCACTTTACAACAGTATCAACAATTTCAGGGTGACACTACCCATATTTGTCAAAAAGTATTGAATCTTTCCTTCAACAATATTCAACTGCAAAAATATCATGGTAGACAAGATCATTGTTATCATCCATTCATACATAAAGGTTAGGAATGTAAAAAAAATTATTGCAAACAAAATTAAAAATAAGATCATTGTTGTAATCCATTCATGTAATGTAAAAAACATACTGCAAACAAAATTAAAAATACTCCAACACTTAGCCAACTACATCCTTTACAATCTTGTGCTAAAAAATTAACCCAAAATATATTCTTAGATTCTTTAATATTTTATAAAATTAATATTTTTTATATTGCACAATAAATATCAACTGCAATATTATGCAATTTATTCCATCAAAATCACTGACTCAAGGTAACACCCAAATTGACATAATCATGTGAATCTATTCATGAAGGTATGAAATAACCAAAATAACCGCCAACCCAAGATAACCAGAAAAATCTAATGAAATAAGCATGAAAGCACAATGATGAAAAACGATAAGAGCAACATATTTAGATCTATCTAATTCACAGATACTTACTTACTAGTCCAAGCATGGAAGTTCCAAATTCTCCCAAAAACATATGGGTATGAATGAAGCAAAAGGACCATGGTTAGCTAATACATTTTCCCAGAAGTCCATGTAGATCTCCCAATAACTTCATAAAAGATTTGAGAAAAACAATATTTAAAATGCAAAATTTATATAAATATTTTTAAAATTCCAAATTAAGATCAGCTTAGCATCCGTAGCCTGCTTATTTGGTAGGCGCACTCTCTCGAACATAACATGACTTGGCTGCTGGCCTACAACACGATACTGAATTGAATGAGTTGGAAGGGTATTGAGGATGGGAGACCATTTGCTTGCAGTTCGCTCATTCTATGCGCATTCTGATCTCCTCCTAGTATTTATATGTTTTTCATTTTTCTTTTGGTTACTATATTTTCTAATAACTCCGGTAACTTTCCAAACATTTGCTTCAAACAAAATAGTAACTTTATAAACTAATATGTGAAGAGTATTTCTTTTTTATTAAAACCCAAGAAAGAAGAATTCATATAAACCCTCTCTTCTTTTTTATTTTGGGTAAGTGGTAACTTCAGGTAGTAAGTATTAGACGTTTTCTTGAATAGTCGTCTATTACAATACATCTCACGTCTGCATCAAAGTCGTCATATGTCGTGAGATATTACATTAGGGAATATCGCTGCACAACTCTGTAGCACATCAGCAAATGGATACAAAACATAAATATGCGAATACACAGCACGCATTCGTAGCAACTAAAAACAGCACCCACATCCTGGGAAGGAACTTACCCTTTCTCAATATATTCAAAACGTTGAATTAGAAACCACTTTGCAGTGTCTGTCAGTTGCATTACAGTGTTTGTATGCACGACGGAAAGCAGCTGTAGATAAAGCGATGCAGATCCTATTGTCATAGGTGACTGCAAGACATGTATACAATAATTGAGACGTGATTTTACACATAATTTGTGGCAACCAGTAAAACATGCAGCAGCTCAGGTGTAGAACGCGCCTCTAGTGTTCCCTTCTACATCAACTGCAATAAATCCACCAACGCCACTTCCTCTGGTACCACACAATAATGTTTACAAAGTAAAATAAAAGGACACACCACTAAGTTAAATGTAATACATAAAATATGTAATAAGGTGTTATTATATATTAGTTTTTATTTTTGAAAACTTTTAATTGGATGTTTACAAAGAGTTGAGAGAAATTGGTTTAAGATGGGGTCTCTTTGACAAACAGAAAACATCTATCCACAAAGCAAATAAAAAATTAATGAAAATGGATTTAAATGTACCTGAACAGCTTAAATGAAGTGTGACATCCTGCTGTTCAGATTCTTTCACTCCGTTTGAGAAAAGCTTCAACCTAATAAAACCAAAAGAAATAAAATGTATGATCATATAAAACAAATTTGAAATTACGTTAAAAGTTTTATAAAATTCAATAATAGAAATTTAAATAAAGAGAGTAATTTTTTCATACTTTCATGAACAAGTGACTCTTTTCAGCGAGTATGGCCGAATTAATGTAAGGTTATCAATGTGTTTAAAGCCCCACCGAGATTAATATAGACTGGTATGCCATGTCTTCTAGTGGTTTGGGGTTGGGTTGGGTTGGTTCGTCCATTTATCAAGCTTCTCCTTTTAACGTAATTTCTGAGAGATACGTTAATTAAGCCATACTGGCTGAAAAGAGTCCCTTGTTCATGGAAGTATGAAAAAACTCTCTTTATTTAAATGTTCATTATTTGAATTCTACAAATCTTTTAACGTAATTTCAAATTTGTTTTATATGATGATATATTTTATTTCTTTTCGTTTTACTAGGTTGAAGCTTTTCTCAAACGAAATGAAAGAATCTGAAGAGCAGGATGTGACACTTCATTTAAGCTGTTCCGGTACATTTAAACCCATTTTTCATTAATTTTTTATTTGCTTTGTGGATAGATGTTTTCTATTTCACAATTAACATATTAATGTGTTTTGTTTCACAATTAACATTCATTTTTTATTTGCTTTATGGATAGATGTTTTCTGTTTATGAACAAGAGTCCATCTTAAACCAATTTCTCTCGACTCTTTATAAACATCCAAATAAAAGATTTAAAAAATAAAACTAATATATACTAACACCTTATTGCATATTTTCTGTATTACATTTAACCTTAGTGGTGTGGCCTTATATTTTACTGTGTAAACATTATTGTGTGGTCACAGAGGAAGTGGCGTTCGTGGATTTATTGCAGTTCATGTACAAGGGAACATTAGAGGCGCGTTCTACACCTGCGCTGCTGGACGTTTTAATGGTTGCCGACAAATTGGGTGTAAAATCATGTGTCAATTGTTGTACACATGCCTTGCAGTCACTTATGACAATAGAATCTGCATTGCTTTATCTACAGCTGCCTTCCATCGTGCATACAAATACTGTACTGCAACTGACAGACCCTGCAAAGCGGTTTCTAATTCAATGTTTTGAACATATTGAGAAAGGGTAAGTTCCTTCCTAGGATGTGCGTGCTGTATATTCGCATGAACCTGTAAAGTCGTAATATAATTTTACAGCTTCAAATTATATGTTTGCGAATTGCACTATTTAACCAGCGTCGTCATCTCCGATTGGTAGGGCAGTACTTAAAAATATTCAATCGTATGTGTTTTAATTTCTAAAATGCTATATCATAATATTACATCTATTTTCCAAAACGTTGTCTTATAATACTACATATTTATTATCTGGCTTAGCTATTTCACAACAGTCAGTTTTGTAATGTGAACTTCATAGTTCTGATGGTATCCTCTGCCGCATGCTCCAAAACTAAGTGGGAATTAGCCATTCACTTCAGATTTAAGGGGAACTATGATATATGTATATGGATAGGTATAGTTTATTTTATACTATAGTGAGCAAATTCAAGTTTGAGTTTGAATTGGAATTTGATTCAGTATAGAAAAATTCAACTAAAAAAAAATGGCAACATATCTCTGGTATATATTCAAATATATTATTTTTCCAATATTTTAAATCATTGTTATATTTAGAATAGCAAGTACGATAATAAGTTTTAAGAATTTTGTATTGATCCATTCACCCATTTACACCATAAATTATATGATATTTAATATAAAGTGAATTTCCAAAATATTCCACATTACAATGAACCATCTAAATTCCACATTATCAAGTATTTTAAATTCATAATGAAATAGTATATTAAATATATGTAAAGGTTCTTTAAAAATATACATTTTTGTTATGAATTGCTAAATCTCAATCAAAAAAATCTATTTTAAAAAACAAAATTTTCTATCTACTGAGATAATTTTTTCCTCAATTTAAATTTAATAATTCTATAAATTATAAATAAAATTTGAGAAACCTACAAATTATAAATTATTATTTAAAATTTGATAAAACTACAAATTAAAAATTATATGTTTTTTACTTTACTTGATGAAAACATAATTATCATAGATTTCTAAGTATTTCATTTCCTCTAAATTTCTTAATACATAAAACTACATCCACCATTATCATTTTATTTAAAATTTGATAAATTATAAATTATAAATTTTTTATTTTACTTTAATAAAAACATAATTATCATAAATTTCTACATATTTCATTTCCTGTAAATTTCTTAATACATAAAACTACATCCACCACTCTCATTTATTAACGTTAATCGTATGCCATTAACAATAAATAGGATGCTCGAATCTATAATTATGATCAAAATCTGTGAAGAATCTAATATCGTGATCTCGAATATCTAGTGCATTTTAACTAAACCGAACTCGAATTTCCGTTTTAAACTCAAATTGCCGTTATGAATTTATGAATTTTTTTCGGCAATACAGCCGAATTTGGTATATGTATTTAATTACTGTAGAAATATTGAATTACTATATGTATTTGTTAGTAGGAATATTGAATTACTATATGTATTTGTTAGGAGCGAGATAATGGCTTATCGAAAGAATTATTTTCAAAGTTTTTGAAAGCAAATTGTACATCGCTAACAATAATGTGATATTATTCGTTCTTTGTAACATTAGTTTTAGTCATTATATTAAGACTTAAAGTTTTGAAATCTTTGCATTGATTTAAAATTTTACTATTTAGTTATGTATTCTGTATTTTATTATTCACATAAAGGGGATTTAGTCATCATAAAATTATTTATTTTATTTTGTTAAATTTTTGATGATTTATTAACTAATTAAACCTCACCATATGTGCAGAGTGTAAAATAATTAAAAAAAACAATAAAAAATAGGAAATTAAAATATTTCTTTGTAATATAATGAAAATATAATTTATGATAGCAAATTTTGTATATAGAAATAGAAGATAATTTGTAACTCATGAAAAATAAAATGATAAACATGAAAAATAAATAATTATCATCACATTTTCATGTGATAAACAAATTAAATTTGAAATTTTAACTTACTCTAATATGTTATTGAATAAAAAAACTTGAATTTGAGTATGGTAGCGGGCTTTAAAAAATGCTACAGTACTCTATATATATGAATGAATATGAATGACAATAAGAAAATTGTTTGAACAATGCTTAAAGCATAGCTAAATACTATAAGATGGGGTAGTTTATTCGGTAATTTATTGTGACATTGTAATAATAAAATGCTTTATCAAATTAAATTATGTAAAAATTGGTTTCAAAACATAAATGGTTGGTAAAATAAAGTAAAATAAAATTTTGAAATAACACAAATAGAAAGGAAAGAACATAAATAGAAACCAAAAGTTTACAAAGAGATGCAATTTAATTACCAAGTAAACAATGAATACATCAGTATCTATGGAAACCAATTTAAATACTCAGAAGATAGGTTTAGGATTTAAGAATGGAAGTGAAGTCATTAATTTGACATAAATTTTAGGAAGACATTTTATACTTGATTCAATAGTAAAATCAAAAAATATAACAAAATCAAAAAATGAGAAAAAGAAGGCAAAAGATAAGAAAAAGGGTAAATTATTTAAAAAAAGTGCAATGGAAAATTAAAGAAACCTTAACCAAGCCTGCAATAGAAATTAATGTTAAATTATTTTAAAAATGTGCAATGGAAAATTAAACAAACCTTAACCAAGTCTACAATAGAAATTAATGTTAAAGGCGGTTGTGATGTAAAGTACCTCAAAGAAATGTACCCTTGGGGTAGGTCAATTAGTAGTGGCCTGAGAAATGGGTTCAAATATTGTTTTATCCGTCTCAAACCGGAAGCCTTGGGTTCAAATATTGTGTTACCCCCGATAGGGGTGAGAGGTTGGACATGATGAAAATGTAATCTTACCAAGCTTACAAAAAAAGGTACCTCAAAGAAATAAATTCAATTTATGCTATAGGACAAGAACATATTATATAAAAAATGAAAATAATTCTACATAAATAAACACACATATTATATAATAGATGAAAATAAATTTACATAAATAAACACCAAAATTTGTTTCCTTTTAAAATAAACTACAAATTTTGTTTTTTTTTACACAAATTTTCTTTTATAAAAGCAAATTCACAC
>APFE030508917.1:59364-82580 GCA_000404065.3 Pinus taeda | reverse complement strand
TTGTAATTTTCATAATCATATAAGCGATAACCAAAATCATTAACACCATATCCAATAATGGTACATTTCTTTGACTTTGCTTCAAGCTTTGTTCTATTTTCTTTATCAATATGGACAAAGCCCTCACAACCAAAAGGATTTAAAATAGAGTAGTTTACCTTTTTACCTGTCCATGCTTCCTCTGGAACACCACCATCCAAGGAACTTGAAGGCCCTCTGTTTATTAGATAAACAGCAGTATCTACAGCATCTGCCCAAATCTGTAAAGGCAATCCTGCATGCAATCTCATGCACCTTGCACGCTCCATGATTGTCCTGTTCATCCTTTCTGACACACCATTTTCTTGTGGTGTTCTTGGAACTGTTTTCTGTCTACGAATTCCATGCTCTGAACAGTACTTATCAAACTCTTTGCTGCAATATTCACCTCCATTGTCTTATCTAAGACACTTCAATTTCTTTCCCGTCTCAATCTCAACCAAAGCTTTCCATTTCTTAAAAGTATCAAATACATCAGATTTATTCTTAATACAATAAATCCAAGTTTTTCTAGTTGCATCATCAATAAAAGTAACATAATAACGAGAGCCACCGAGAGATGATACCTGAGCAGGTCCCCATACATCTGTATGCACAAGCTCTAATTTTTCGCTCTTCTTTTCTTTCCCAACTCTAAGAAATCTGACTCTCTTTTGTTTTCCATAAATGCAATTCTTGCAGAAGTCCAAATCAACATTCTTCAAACTCGGCAACAAATTCCTTGAGTGAAGAATATTCATTCCCTTTTCACTCATGTGTCCGAGCATATGATGCCATAATGCTGCATCTGCTCCTTTGGAAGTTAAATCATTAACAGAGATAGAAATACCAATGCATAAATACAATGTACCAACCTTTCTGCCTTTTACTATTACCAGGGCTCCTTTGGTGACCTTCCAAACTTTATCTGTGAAAGTTGTCACACAACCTTCACCACCTAACTTCCCTATTGAAATCATATTTTTATTCAGATCTAGAACATGCCTTCCCTCCTTTAGTAGCCATAGGTTTCCATTCTGCTATTTTACAAGAACCTTACCCATTCCGGCAATTTTACAGGGTTTGTTATCACCCAAACAGACTTGTCCAAAATCTCATTGAACATAGTCATGAAAATATTTCTAATTAGGTGTGGCATGGAATGAGGCGCCTGAATCTATAACCTAGGAATCAATAATATTTTCGAAAGAAAGAATCAAAGCATCTTGTAACACCTCACCTGTCACACTTGCTTCATGATTGTTTTCTTGCTATGCATATCCTTCTTTTCCCTTTCAAGATCTACAGTCTTTATTTAGGTGTCCTTTCTTTCTAGATTGCCAACACACTATCCCCGATCTGGACTTGGATCTGCCTTTCCTTGATTTACTACGATATCCTGAGCTCTTTCCTCTTTCCATTTTTCTTCCCCTAGACTCTGCACTCAAAGCATTACCTGATGTCTCACTGAAGCTTTCTGGCCGCATTTCCTCGCTAAGGATAGCACCAACAACATCATCAAACTTCAAAGTAGTAGATCCAGAAAAAGAGTTACTAATGCCCATTACTAAACCATTCCAACTTTCTGGGAATGAGCACAAGAATAACAGAGCTCTAACTTCATCATCAACGTTTACCCCTAGAGAACTTAACTAACCTTTAACAGTATTAAGATCATTCAAATGGTCTGCAGCAAATCCACCTTCCTACATCTTCATATTAAATAACTCTTTCATAAGAAATACCTTGCTTGAGGCTGAGGGTTTTTCATATAGTTTCGCTAATGCCTTAATCAAACCCTTTTTTTTTGTTTCCTTCGAAATGTTAAAGGCAACCGATGTTGCGAGGCACAACCGTACTATTCCGAGTGCCTTTCTATCGAGAAGGCTCCATTCTTCATCTGTGAGACTCATTGGCATCTTTTTTTTCCACCCAATGGTAGGTTCAGATCTTTCTGATATAGATAATCTTCCATCTGCATCTTCCACAGCGAGAAGTTTTTCCCGTTAAATTTCTCGACCCTAAACTTACCATCTTCCGCCATTGCTCCCACTCGAACTAGGAATCATTCTCTCTGAGTTTGTCAGCCAAAAAGACCTTTGGCTCTGATACCAGTTGTTAGAGAATTATATACTACGGAGAAATGGAACACATAAAATATTGCAGAAATATAAACACAGAAAATGCATAAAACAAGAGAGACACAGATGTACATGGTTCACCCAGTTTGGGGTATGTCCACAGAGAAACAACCAGTCCTTCCTTTTATATTATCCAGCAAACTAAAGAGATACAATCTACACCAGATCCGCTATAACACCCTCTTCACTCTCAATCTCCTCTCTCTTTCTCACTTAGAATACAGATCTACATAGACGCAATACAATTCCCTCATATATAGTGAGGGGTTGCCTTCTAGGGAAAAAAAACCCTAAATTAAACATAACTTATACCGTCAGATCTCTGCCTAATGAACGACCCAGATTGACTAGAAATTACTATACTTTTACAAGGCAATTTTACATCTATTCTTAGCTTCAGGGGCGCTGCCCTCGAAAACCCCCACTAGGGGGGGGGGGCGGGGCGGCGGCTCCCCAAAGATCGCAGCTGCCCCCCCCGGACCCCCCCTACATCGAATATTTTATGGGTGGCGTTGCTGCCCCATTTCGAACTAGGGTCCAATGTGGCACTACCTTTGAATACAGAAGATAATCAGGCTCCACACCCAGCATTCTGAATCCATAGAAGTATGGATTGAGAAAACCTTAGCGGTCAATCGCCAACTTAGCAGTGTCAAAGAGTGGACCCATCACATTTAATTGTGTATACAACATTGTCACCTCCAAGTTTGTATGAACATTGGGCTGATAAAGTAAAGTTTGTAGCCCCAGGAGTTGCAACATTCTTGCTGCAATACTAGTTCTCATCACTTTTTGGCACTGTTGTTAGGGAGGTGTCTGAGTAATATGTGATTACTGCTTTCTTTGTTCTATTTTTTGTCTTTGATATTCTGCTATTAGCTTCATTTCTGTAAAAGTAATTTAGATGGTTTTCTTTTCCCTTCTGCGTTCTTAACTTTCCTTTCCATTCTAAAAGTAAGATTTCATTCAAGCAGTCAGTTTTCATTCAGTCTACAATTTCAATTCTGTAATTATTTTCAAAGCTTGAAAAAACACAAATCAAAACAAAAACACTTCTTTCATGCCTCGTAGGAATAGGGATAACTTATAGAAATGTTTTCCAAATACCCCCAAAACTTCAAACAACCAACCTTCCCTCTTTTTCGGTGGTTTTGAATTGGAGGAACCCTTAAGGGAGAAACTCGAGATATTTGAAGAACATATAGGGGGAGAAGAAGAAGAAGAACCCATTCCAACTGACCCAGTGTCTGAAAATAGAAATTACAGAGGAAATAGAGAAAGAGTTGAGGGTTCCTTTCCCATCAGAGAAACTAATGGGGATACCAAGATGAATAATATAAGCCCCTCTACTCTTCCTCATTTTCATGGCCTAGCCTCAGAAGATCCAGCCACTTTCTTGTTTGAGTTTTCTGTCATATGAAGAACCTATGATTACACCAATGAGGAGTAGAAGTTGAAACTACTCCCATTCACTCTCAAGGATGTAGCTTTGCACTAGTTCATCGGTTTACCTGGGGATAGCATCACAACTTGGGATCAGATGAAGCAAGCCTTCAACAATAAGTGTCGGGACTACTGCAGGTCTAAAGACACTAAAGAGGAAATGTTTAGGATGACCTTAGGGCATGATGAATCTCTAGAGGATTATGAAGAAAGATTCCATCTTAGCTACGAAAGGGCCAGGTGCACACTTGACCCTGAGTCACTGAAGCTAGTCCTTCTTAGAGGGGTAACGGTAGATCTTCTGGATACCCTAAACTTGCTACTAAGGGGGGACATCTACCAACTACCCTGTGAGGATATCAAGACTGTCTTTAGAATCCATTCAAGGGCAACTAGGAAAAATGGTAGGGGTAGTCAACCTATGGTTAGTCCATCCTCTTCCAATACATCCATCAAGGGTGAAATTGGAAACATGATGGAATATTTCAAGAGTGATATGCTGCAAACCCTTGCCCTACGCATGGACACTATCCACATTAAGAGAAAACATGATGAAGCAGAGAGAGCCTTAGCCATTTTCTACCCTAGATGCATGAGGATGCACCCTAGGAATGAATGGCCATTAAACCTAATTGAAGTCTTCTTAGTCTGTGAAGAAAACCACTCCACAGACAAGTTCTGTTCTCTACTTGGAGTAAAAGTTGTATATCAGGGAGCTGAAGGGGTGACTGAACAACTCTGCTACATAAATCAAAGGAGACCTCACGGGCCTTGGCCATACCAGCAGAGCATGCAAGGGTCATCCCATGCATGTTACAACCCCAACCAAACCACATTCATTCCCTCTTGGTCCCCCCCTCCTCATCCTTCCTGGTCTACACCTCCTCTTTGGTCCTTTGCACCTCAATATCATTCCCAACCGACTAGCTAGTCATTTCAGCCATATGCTTCACCACAACCTCAGTGGAATGGACCGCCTGAGGGGTGGAGACCCCCATACAATAATTCTCTAGCCTTATTGCCTCCACCACCTACTCAACCAAATTTTACACCTTTCTCCACCTAAACAACCCTAGATGCATGCCTAGCCAAATCCGAACCCGAACAATGGACAGGCACAACAAGTATATAATGGAGAGACATCCTATCCTGCTAATGTTGTGGAGGTCCAGGAAATCAACCTGAGATATGCAAGATTACTCGTAGATAACAAAACTCTTCCTCCACCTAGGGAGAGTGAGGAAGAAATAGAGGAAAGCATGCCTAAAGTAAATCCACCACCCTTTCCTGAGAGATTAACCCAACCACTCGAGCCTACCCCAGAAGAGATTGAACTTCTGGGAGAATTGAAAAATCTATGTGTCAAAATTTCACTTCTCCAAGCCATAAAGAATGTACCTATTTACATCAATTTGATCAAGGAGAAGTGATTCAAACATCTAGAGAGGCGAAAAAGAGACACCCCTACAATTAATGTCATTAGACAGTTGTCCGAATTAATGTTGGGGCAAGTGATTTGTCCAAAGTATTTGGACATGGAAGCTCTGTAGTAGATGTGCACATCAATGGCACCATTGTCCCACACACTTTGATTGATCTTGAGGTTTCCATTAATGTGATTACTAAGGACACCATGCTCAAGCTCAATCTCCATGGTTCACTGAGAAAGACCACAACAGTCTTGTAAATTGCAGACTGTTCCACAGTGACCCCTGAGGGATTGTGGAGGATATGATGGTCTCCATTGACTCTTGCAAGTACCCTGCAAATTTCCTAGTTCTCCAGCCTAAGGAAAAGCTTATTGGTTACCCTCTCATCCTTTGGAGGCCATGGTTAGCCACTGTTGATGCCTACATCAGTTACAGGGTTGGAAATATGACTATGAAAAATCGGCATATGTCCAAGAAGTTAGTCATGTACCCTCTTTCCCAACCATCTCTAGAACATGACTTAACCTTATGGCTAGAGGAGGAGGAAGAGGATGAAGTTTGTTTAGCCCAACTCTATACCTTAAAGACAACCATGGGAGGATAACAACTGGATGAAGATGATTTGATTGAACACATACTCCAAAGTCTAATTCCCAGTACATTGTACTTAGAGGAAGTAGTTAAGGAAACCTAGAACAAGCATCAGATTGACCAATTCTTAGCTTATTCAAACCCTACTTGTGTCAAAACCATAGAATTCGGCCCTAAGATAACTTTGAAAATCAACCCATCTCTTTTTGTACACCAAGAACAAAATTTGTGAAACATTCTAAAGGAACATCTAGATGCCTTTGCTTGGAGTTATAAGGAAATGAAGGGATTTCACCCCTTGGTGTGTACTCACCACATTTATATCAAAGAAGGTTGCAAACTAGTTAGACAACCCCAAAGGAGAATGAATCCACCTCTCAAGGATATAGTCAAAGAAGAGCTACAAAAGCTACTAGATGCATGATTCATTTACACTATCTCAGATAGTGAGTGGGTCTCTCCTTTGGTGTTGGTAATAAAGAAAAATGGGAAGTGGAGGATTTGTGTCGATTATAGAGAGTTAAACAAAGCCACAAAGAAGGACCACTTCCCTCTACTTTTCATAGGCCAAGTGCTAGATGGCCTAGTAGGGGAAACACTTTTCTCTTTCCTAGATGGGTTCAGTGGGTACAATCAAATCCATATCAGCCCGGAAGACCAGGATAAAACTACCTTCACTTGTCCTTGGGGTACTTTCACCTATAGAGTATTTCCTTTTGGGTTATGTAATTCCCCTGCTACTTTCTAGAGAGCAGTCCTGAGCATATTTTCTGAGCTAGTCCATGATGCAGTAGAGATCTATATGGATGATTTTACACCCTATGGTTATGATTTCCAAGAGGCTCTATCCAACTTAGGTAAGGCAATAAATAAATGCATTGAAATGAACCTGTCCCTTAGTCCCAAAAAATGTGAGTTCCTGATGACTGCAAGGACTATGGTAGGTCATTCAATATCCCAGCAAGGACTCCAGGTGGACATAAACAAAATTTCCATCATCTAAAGGGTCCCACCTCCATAAAAGACGAGAGATATCAGAAGTTTTATAGGTTTAGCTGGATACTATCGGAGGTTTATAAAAGACTTTAGAAAGCTAGCTTCTCCTTTATTTGGGTTGTTGGCCAGATACTCTGAGTTTGGATGGTTAAAAAGCTAGCAAGAGGCCCTGGACACCCTAAAGGACAAGTTGACCACTGCACCTATTCTCTGAGGCCCAAATTGGGCACTTCCATTTCATATACATGCTTATGCCTCGCACAAAGCCATAGGAGAAACTCTAGGCCAGGTAGATGAAAAATTTCCTTATGCCATTTACTTTATCAGTAAGAATCTGTCAAAGGCTGAAATGAATTACATAGTAACTGAAAAGGAGCTCCTAGCTGTCATGCATTCATTGAACAAATTTAGGCATTAGATTACAGGTTATCAAACATTTATAAATAATGACCATGTTGCAATTAAATATTTAATGAATAAACCTGATGTGAATGCATAAATTATTAGATGGTTACTTTTATTACAGTAGTTTGATCTAACTATTGTTGATAAGCCTGGCAAGGAAACTATTGTTGCAAATTTTTTGTCCAGATTAACTTTACCTATAGGGGAGGAAGGAATGGTTGATGATCAATTACCGGATGAACACTTATTCACCATTTCAGTTCTCTCCCCATGGTTTGCTGACATAGAAAACTGCTTGGTGTTTGCATAGTTCCCACTGAATTTGTCCTCCAAAGAGAAAAGAAATAATGTGAGGAAGACCACCCCATTCACTTGGACTAGGGGAAACCTCTTCAAACTAGGCTTGGATCAAATTCTGAGAAGATGTGTTAGGGAGGAGGATGTCCTTGAGATCCTTATGACCTGTCATGATGGGCCTTGTGGAGGTAACTCTCCAACCAATAGGACAAAATTCAAGGTGTTACAAGCTGGTTATTATTGGCCCACTCTTCATAAGGATGTGAGAAGGTATACTAGCCAATGTGATCAGTGCCAAAGGATGGAAAAGCCTACTCAAAGGGATGAAATTTCTTTGCAACCTCAAGTGAATTTCGAGCCATTTGACAAGTGGGGCATGAATTTCATTGGACCTCTTGACCCTCCTTCCAAGCAAAAGAAGTACATCATTATGTGCACTGACTATTTGACCAAGTGGGCTGAAACCAAGGCAATCAAGAAAGCAACAGAGGAGAAAGTGGCTGAGTTCTTAAGGGAAAATGTATTTTACAAGTTTAGGTATCCTAGAGAATTGGTCACTGACCAAGGTAGCCAGTTTACATCCAACATAATTGAAGACTTGTTAAGCCAACACAAGATCAAGCATAGAACCTCCACCCCCTATCACCCATAAGCTAATGGGCAAGTGGAGGTGACCAATACAGTGCTGGAGGGCATTTTAACCAAAGTGGTTAGCAACAACAGAAAAGATTAGGCAGATAGATTAGTTGAGGCCACCTGGGCCTACAATACCACCTGGAAGACCACCATTGGATTCACACCCTATGAGTTGGTCTATGGGAAGAATGCCCTTCTATCCATTCAATTTGAGTATAATACATCGAGGATGGCAGACCAACTAGATCTAGATCTCAGCAGTGCACAAAAAGAGAGATTGCTCCAGTTGAATGGGTTAGATGAGTTTAGAATACAGACCCTCCTACACACAGAGGTGACTCAAATTCAGAGGAAGATCTGGCATGGCAAGAACATCAAGGACAAGCAATTTCAAGGAGGTGATTTGGCTTTGTTATATGATTCCAGATATAAATACTTTAGGGGAAAGTTAAGGACTATATGGTTACGGCCTAATGTCATAGAGAAATGTCATGATAATGGTTCAGTGTAGATTAGAACCATAGATGTAGAGGCTATTCCTTTACTTGTTAATGGGCACAAATTGAAGGTTTACAAGAAGCCATTGTCAAAGCAAGAGTTCATTGATGGTATCAACCAAACAGTGATGGTGTTGGAGAAAGTCTCAGCTACTACCTCATCAAGTCACCGAAAAACAAAAAAGAAAAAAAAAGAGAGAGAAATAAGGAGACTCAGGTGAAAACCTCCATGACGCACCTGAATCCCACTTTTGGGTTAAAAACCTCTTGAGGAGGCCGATATGAAAACAAAACAAAAATAGAAAAATAAGAAGATCTCTGGGTGAAAACCTCTTTTGAGGTGCCCATGGCAAGTAGCTAGGATGAAAACCTCTTGGAGGTGGACTAGTTGCTTTCAAAAAGAGAAAAAAAAACAACAAAAAAAGGAAAAGAGAAAAGAAAGATTTGAAAATATTGTTTGCAGGTCAATGAGAGTAGGATTAGAGAAACAAGAGAGAATGAAAAGGGACCTATCCAGCTCATGTTTTTGTTTATCCATTCATTTTCCTTCATCATTCCATCATTCCCTCCATTTTTGCACTCATTTACCTCAGTTTGCAAGGGTTATGTGTTTTGTATAGGATTCCTTGTAAACCCACAAGATTCCCTAAAAACCTACAGGATGATCATGTATGAATTACAGTGGCCTGAGAATCCTAGAGGAAGTAATCCTAGAGCAAGGGGATGACCTGCCCATGTCAAAAAAATAAATTCCTACTTCACCATCTCAATCCCATACCTCTCTCCACCACGATCAACCCTACATTCAATAGAAAAGTCAGTTTAAAAAGAAATACAGTTTTCAAAGAATAAAACACAGAGAAAAGAGGATGAAGATAGAGAGCAAGGGGACAACACCTGAAGGCTATTTTCCTCATTCACAAATTCCTAGACCCCTTATTTTCCCATGCCAACCATCCTTAGGCTTCAATAGTGGAAAATGATTAAATTTTTTAAGGGACAAGCAACTATAGGATATCCTGTAGGAAATCTTGTAGCAGCTTATCCCACAAAACAAAAATCACAGGTTTCAGTCAACTTCAAGCATGGAGATATAGAGGTAGAAGAGTCTCCTCTAGAGCCTAAAAGTAGGATTAGGATCATCAGCATGACCATCCAAGTTGTTTTCTTGTTGGGGCCTGACCCAGGTTTGGAGTTAATTAGCCAAACAAATCCCTGTACTACTGGCCCTTTCCGAAAACGTTTGTGAAGCGCAGACTGAGGTCTCACCTGAAGTAGTATGGGGGCGTGCTGAGACCAGGTTTCCACACCCTTGAGATGTCTGAGAGGTTGATCTGGTCTACCTGTTAGTCCCTTTGCACAGGTTGCTTCGTGCACTTCCTAGGCCTTTGCCTCCGGATATACTTGCCTTCATGCAGCCCTAACCAGGGGCTGTGGGGCTTCCCTACTGTTGGAGCAGTGCTCTGTGCTATCCCCCTAAGTCACGCTTGAGATCTTACTTATCTTCCTATGCCAAGGCAATTATCTTCGTGTAAATAGATGTCTTACATTATAGTTATTTATACAACACATTCAAATACGTTCACGAAGCAAATAAACAATACACTTGCAATTTATACCCAATCATACATTAAAACAGGAAATGATATATAGAAATATGGCAAACTTCTCTTTACTAATTTTTCCAATGGTTATGGACTCAACCTACCTTGCGCACTC
Source organism: Pinus taeda (assembly GCA_000404065.3). Taxonomy (NCBI): domain Eukaryota; kingdom Viridiplantae; phylum Streptophyta; class Pinopsida; order Pinales; family Pinaceae; genus Pinus; species Pinus taeda. The sequence goes on along the minus strand of APFE030508917.1, from coordinate 72,407 downwards.
AGCTGCAGGGGTCCACGCACTCAGCTGCAGACTACTAGGCCTCTGTGCACTCGGCTGCAGAGCCTTCTCCTACTCTATGACCCAAAGATACCCTTTACACTTTAGCTCAATCTCTTAGACTCATCATCCTACTATTCTTCTAGCTATGTGCTATCTTCTACACTTAGAGCCTCGCTCTATTTATACAATCCCATGGTCCGAAAACCATGGGTAGGTCTATCAAGCTGACATTATATTAAAAAAACAAGCGCAGACAATCCTATGACTCTACTATGACTTCACGCTCTGTGCCCATAATTCGCCGAGATTTTATAAAAGACTTGGTCAAAACTTGGGCTTTTAGCCCCAAAACATGCCTTGGGGGATTCCATGCCCAATAGGTCCCCAATACAAGCATCATGATTCTCCCTTGAGTTACTCTGTTAGTGCGGAGATCTTCGCGCTGAGTTCCTTGAATTCTACTTGAACCACTGCAAGGTCAGCAATGCACTAAGAAACTGCCTGTTGGATCTCCTGGAAATGTTGTTCCAAGACTGCGGTGTCAGAACTACTTCCCTGCATCTATGCCTATGTGACCTAAATTTGTTTATAATCCCGCGCCTTCATTCAAATCCTTGGAGCACAAAGACTGTGCTTCTTCCGGCTAGTCAGATAGTCAGGCCACCCATGTAGGGCTTCAATTGGCTGCCGTTCACTTTTCCTGGGAAAGGCTCTCTATTTAGTTTGACTAGTTGTACTGTGCCTCCATCTATGACCTCCTTAACAACGTATGGTCCCAGCCAATGCATTATGAAATTTCCTGGGAATTTATCAAACTTACTGTCATACAACAACACTACATCATTTACCTTGAAGGTGTGCAACTTAATATGGCAATTGTGCTAGGCCTTCGCATGCTACTTTTGCAACTATTGATGAAAGCCAACTAGGAATTATTCCTCCTCAAGTTCTTCCAACTATGAGAGCCTTTCTTCCAGGGCTTCACCGTATTTCATACCTATGAGCACTGTTATGCATAGACTAGGTACAATATACTCCATTGGCATGACAGCTTCCACGCCATACACCAACTGGAAAGGTGTTTGTCCCATCAGTTTCTTGCATGTTTTCCTATAAGCGCATAATACTATAGGTACACACAGGTCCCAATTGCTCCACTCTGCATTGCATACTTTGGTCAGTGGTCTCCAGTATTTCGTTGAATGCTTCTACTGTTGCATTGGCTTGTGGGTGATATGGTGTGCTTTTTTGATGATGCACGTGAAACTGTTTTGTTAATGCGCTGATGGTTTCATCCAGGAAATGTGTACCGCGATCGCTCATCAAGATTTTTGGGCATCCAAATTGAGTCAACACATGTTCAAACAAAAACTTCACAGCCATGGCAGTCGTGCAATCTTTGACTAGTTGTGCTTCCACCCAACCAGTGAGGTACTCTGTCGTGGTGATAATGTATCTCGCGCCCATTTTTCCCTAAGGTTTGATAGGTCCTACAAATTCGATTGCCCACTTTTCGAATGGATGCAACATCATTTTTGGATTCAAAGACATCTCGTCCCTCCGCGATGGTTTACCTATCCTTTGACATATATCACAGGCCTTATAGTGTGCTTTTGAATCCCGATGAAGTGTTGGTAACCACAACCCTGTGCAGAGAATCTTTTGTACAGTCGCTCGCCCTGCATAGTGTCCTCCTGCAGCACCCCTATGCACTTCCACGAGGATCTGACTTTGTTCAAATTCAGGTACATACCTTCATAGTATCTCATCATTGACCATTTTGTATAGGTGGCTTGCGATGACAGAAAAATTAGCCGTATCCACCACCAGTTCCTTCTTCTACTAGACGGAGTATTCCTTCAGCATAGTCCTCATTGTCAGAAAGTGGATTATATCTTCAAAGTTTCCATCCACTATGCGCATAGCAAAGAGCTGTGCATCAGGTAATCCTTCCTCCAAATTAGTAGATTCCTCACCCGTCTCAATTCACAACAAGTGATTTGATCCCGCATTCAGGCGTCCAGGCTTCACCATGACTTCAAAGTCATATTATTGGAACAATAAGATCCACCTGCATATGCGCCCCCCCAACACAGGATTATTGACCAAATATTTTAGCGCGAAATGGTCTGTATGCATATTGAAATGTCCCCCTAGAAAATAGTGTCAGTATTTTTGGAGCGAGTACACCATAGCCAACCCCTTGCATTCGGTTGTGGAATAGTTCTTTTCTACTTTAGACAACCTACGACTCGCGAATGTGATAGGGTGATCCAAGCCCTTTCCACCCTCTTGTGTTAGCATCACTACCAGTGCTATACATGATGTGTCAACATGGACATGGAACTCCACATCCTTTGTTGGGAAGACCAGGATTGGGGCGGAGGCCAATTTCTCTTTTAGTACATCCAGGCTCTTCATGCAATCATCATTCCACCAGAATGTGACATCCTTTTCCAAAAGTTTCTCCATTGGCACAATGATCTAGGCATAGCTTTTGGTGAGCTTCCTGTAGTACCCCATATGTCCCAGGGTAGCGCGCAACTATTTAACACTCTACGGTGCTTCCAAATTTAGAATTACTGCAATCTTCGTGGGGCCTACTGTCAGTCCCTGTTTGCAGACCATATGTCCCAATAGGTTCCCAAAGGGAACGAGGAGCGTACACTTCTTGGGGTTTAGCATGACTTGGTGTCATCGGCAAGTATCAAATATCAAGCATAAGCTCATGACATGCTGCTTAACCAATCCAAATATAGTCCAATCATCCAGATAGACCTCCAGGAATTTGTGGATATATTCTTTGAATGTTGTGACAACTATGCTTGAAAAGATGGTCAGCGCGTTTTTCAACCCAAGCGGAATAATGTTGTATTTAAATAAGCCCCAATCAGTCACAAAGGTGGTCGTGTGCCTATCTTCCGGCGTGATTTTGATCTGGTGGTACCCTAAGAACCCATCAGTAAAAGAATATGCTTCTTACCTGTCGACATTTTCCAATACTTCATCTGTGAATGGAGTTGGGAATGGATCATGAACACATGTGTCATTCAATTTCTTGAAGTCCACGCATATTCTTATTTCACCCTTCTTCTTCTTTTCTTGCATACCATAGGGCTTACTCAGTCGAATTCTTCCACTGGCTCAATGATTCCAGCTGCGAGCATTTTGTCTAGTTTTATGCCGACCTTTTCCTTGTACCTCAGATTCAAGCGGTAAGGCCTCTTTTTAACTCGCTTCGCATTAGGTTTTAAGGTGATCTTCATCATCCCTAAATTGCCAATGGTCACTTCTAAGTCCATGACCTTGGTTTGGAAGAAGTCCTGGTACTTGCGGAGTAACTCAGTGACCTTATCCATCGTTGTGTCATCCCAGTAGTCATCGAGCGTTGCATACTTCAGTTTGGCCTTCGTACCAATATTTACCTGCTTTGTCTTTACCAACACGGTTATGTCAGGGTCTTCAATCAATGGCCCTTGAACCTCGTGATAGCCTTCAGTTTATGGAATGTTAACTATTCGTGGATCTTCATCATCTTATTCAATATTTATGTTGTAACACTTCAGCGTGTAGCTCAGTTGGGTCACACATTCAGGCTAAAGCACTTCCATTAGCTCCCGGGTATTTTAAAGATAGTTTATTTTACTACTTGTAGTGCATCATCAACAGTATCACACCAACTTCATCATATTATTCAATATTTATGTTGTAACACTCCAGCGTGCAGCTCAGTTGGGTTGCCCATTTAGGCTGGAGCACTTCCATTGGCTCCTAGGGTATTTTAAAGATAGTTTCTTTTACTGCTTGTAGTGCATCATCAACAGTATCCCACCAACGATCCTCAAATGTGAAGGTTAACAAGAATCCTTCATGCAAGATATCCCATTTGTTTTTTCCATGGTAGATCTTCATCTCTATATACCAGTTCATGGGTATAATATCCAGGGTATGAAAGAACAGGTGCACCCACCCAAGTCGTGGCTCTTCCCTGTAGACCTTTGTCCATTTTGAAAAGTGTGCACGTGGATCATCCCGTTTTTTATACTTGTCTGTTAATCACATTTGAGGCTTCCCAAACCTCATGTGCGTCACACTTCTACATTCATACTAGTCCTCAAAACTTCTTTGGTGCATACCCCGCTACCTCGTGGGCGTAGCGCGTGGTACCCATTTCAAATCTTTGAAACATTGTTGTTCTGGCACTTATCTTTCAAATCTGCTCAAGAAGTCATCCACCTCACTTAACCTATCATACATAGGAAGATCCCTCACCTCCGCAAGGTGTAGTGCAGCGATCTCGTCATCATGTTACAGTTCAGTGTGGTTACCTCGTGTAACTGGTTTTGCCATTGTTCTATTTCCTTGTCCGAATCCGATGTGCAGGAGCTTTTGTGCTCCCATGAGATTCGTCCATCCATGGTTGGATTCACCCAGTCTTTCTCTCATGCGGTTATCTTGTAGAATAGTCCAAGTCATTGTCGCTGTCATAGTCATGCACCAGCTCCATATAACATGATCCTTCTGCAGGGTCCAAAGGTACAACCACATGCAGAGACTTTTTCTCACAAATCATCTTGTGCTTCTTTAGATTTATCACCCCATTCATGTCAGTGGCCCAATCTATCCCTAATACCATGGGGTAGGGATTGTTGTCATCAATAATCTCTATCACTTTGGAATCTACTAGTGTGCTTTCTCCTTCAATATCTACCGTGATTCCCTGCAATCTCCCCATAGGTAGGATAGTTTGTTGGTTCGTCATTCATAGTTGGATAGGATACCATTCCAATGTAGGCCTTCCCATGTGCTCCCATGTCTGCTTCGGCAAGACATTCGCGTCTGATCCTTGATCCAGAATCACTTGGTCCATCTCATATTCCCCAATCTACCTGGTCAATCTCATCTCCCTTCCCATTCGCATTGTGTGATTTCTGAGATTTTGGACTACGTGCGGTTCTCCTGCTGTGGTCCTAGCACACTTATTTATGATTTTTTGCAACCCCTTTACAACCTTGCTATCATGCAGAAGCTTCATGCATGTTTATAGGAACGTGGTGAGCATTGATGGGTCCATTTCTAGGTCTAGTCTATATTTACTTCCTAAAGTAGAGGCCTCAGTGAAACTCTTCTTGGCTTCCATAAAGGTTTCCTTAGAATGCTCCAAATCTAACTTTGGTTTCTTCATTTGAGCCTTGCAAACCCAAGTACTTTCTTCAAGCTACTTGCCTTTGTTATCCCCTACCATAATTCCACTTCGGAGCACAATATTCACATTAGGGTCTTCCTAATGCAACTTAGACCTCATCATTTGTAGGTTCTGAGTCGGGGGAGGTTGGAGTGCTCCTTTATTGCGCAACCCTGCTATCAGCGTGGGACAATCCTCTGTCTTGCAATTAGACAATGTACAATACAAACATGATGGCCATGTTGGATTTGTACAATTGTAGGCATAATGTCATGGCTCTTTGTAATTGTAACATATTAGCTGTCTATGGCCTCTTCCTGCTCCTCCTCCACCTCGGCCTCATCCATGCCCGTGAAATCTGGTTCACGCAATCCCTGCTTTCTGGTCAAGGGACCGCGTTTCAGCCTGAACTATATAGGTAGGAGTATGATCCATCATCAACTCATAACTTCTACATGTGTGCTCATCATGGCCTACTGAACTATAAAAATTGCAGAACAACTGTTGTGAATTCTTTGTGTACTTTTGTAATAAGTGGTAGTGGTCTATAGCATGCTTTCCTTCTATCTAACAAATCGCCCATCATACCTCTCTCATTCGTACTTGTGCCTCCAGTCTCAATGGCATTGGTCATCCTCCTGCAAGGTAATACGCAAACACCAAGAATTGGTCCTTGTCATGTCCCTGACCCTTGCACTTTACGCACCATACCTCATCACGCACTTCTAGGTGAGTTGTCCTGTCTTACTTCAAACTCTGCATCTCAAGGAATAATTTTTTCAACTACACGTGAATTTGCTAAACTCCCAGGTTTGGGTCCTGTATCGGGGTCTCATGCAATCTCATTGCGACCTCCAAGGCCTCAGCCTGCGTTGTTAGCCTTTGTTGTGACAGCGTGTTCCTTAGATGTGGCGTTAACGATGTTACAAATCATTCATGGTGTTTTCCATCTTTCAATATCATGTTAGCTTCATGAATTGTGCACTTTAGTCTCTGATCCAACTCCCAAGGGGTCTTGCCTAGTAGCATTATGATTTCCTTGAACCTAATGATCAACTGCACCTTCAACTTTGGCCTGCTAAATTCTTTGTTTAGCATAGCTTGGATATCTGCAATCCCCACATTCAGATTGTCATTGGAATGCTTAATGTAGCAACTTAGCACACGATCCTGTAGAGTGCTAACCAATGTTGCCTTCTTTATATTGTCATCTGTGACTCCCTGCACTTCCCATACAGCTTTTATCATGAACCAAAATTGGTCCGGATCTTTATTCCCTACTCCCTTGAACACTTGAAACTTTATCGTGCTCGCCATAATGCTTTGCGGTGGTGGCGGAGGTGGTATGGGAAAAGATGGGGGTGAAGATCGTGAAACTAGCGACAATGTGGGTGGGGATTGTATGCGTGGAATTCTCTACCTTATCAAATTGATTGCACTTCTTGGTGAGACCTTTGTGAGCTCTTCTTCACCCCCGCACGGAGGTGAAATCAAGGGGCTAGTTTCTAGTTCTGTACTACCTTCATTTCTATAAATTCTCCCACTTCACATAGCCTCAAACATCAATTTATTTGCATAACCAATTTTTCACACAGTAGCAATTTAATCCAAGTGTTCAAAGATTTAATGTACTTACCTTGCAGCCCTTTGAGGAACCATCATTTTGCCTCGCTATAGCTGACTGAAGTATCTACCATGAACTCAGTGATGAATCCTCATATAATTCGATTGAGCCAGTCAACAACAACACGTGTAATCTTATCCTCTGATGCTTCCAATCTGTGCACCAATTCTAGAGTCCACAAAATAGGTCTATCGAGCTTACACCCTCCTCGGTAGTCTGCTAGCTTCGTGATCCATTTCTATAGCTTGGTGGGGAAAGATGTGAAGAAAATTTCATGGATCTCTATATATAAGTAGTAGTCTAACCACTCTTCCTTTGATAGTGGCAAATTCCTATTTTCCTATGCCGCGAACTCGTGAATCTTTCTATCCAACCAATCTTCAATTCCTTTCTCTGTCAGATTCCAGTGATACAACATCAGACATCTCTATGCAGATCCCGGTCCTGGAAATGAAACCATTTGTTGGCTTGTTGGGTCTTGGCCTAGGTTCAAAGTTAATTAGCCAAAAAAATTCCTGTACCATCGGCCCTTTCAACAACAGTCTATGTAGCACAAATTGAGGTCTCACCCAAAGTAGTATGGGGGGGTGCTAGAACCAAGTTTCTCCACCCTTGAGATGTCTCAGAGGTTGAACTGGTCCACCTATTAGTCCCTTCACATAGGTCGGTTTGGGCACTTCCCAAGCCTTCGAACCTAGATATACTTGCCTTTGCGTAGCCCTAACCAGGGGCTATGGGGCTTCCCCGCTACTAGAGAAAAGCTCTACGCTATTCCCCTAAGTCGCACCTGAGATCCTACTTATATTCCTATGCTTAGGCAATTATCTTCACGTAAATAGATGTCTTACATTATAGTTATTTATACAACACATTCATATGAGTTCACATAGCAAATAAACAATACACTTGCAATTTATACCCAATCATACATTAAAATAGGAAACAATACACAGAAATATGGTAAACTTATCTTTATTAATTCTTCCAATGGTTACAGACTCGACCTACCCTGCACACTCAGCTACAGGGGTCTGCGCACTCAGCTGTGGACTACTAGGCCTCTGTGCACTCAGTTGCAGAGCCTTCTCCTACTCTATGACCCAAAGACACCCTTTACAGTTTGGCTCAATCTCTTAAACCCGTCATCTTACTATTCTTCTAGCTATATGCTATCTTCTACACTTAGAGCCTCGCTCTATTTATACAATCCCATGGTCCGCGGACCATGGGTAGGTCTATCAAGTCGACATTATATTACAAAAACAAGGACGGACAACCCTGTGACTCTACTATGACTTTGCACTCCGCACCCATAATTCACGAAGCTTTTACAAAAGACTTGGTCAAAACTTGGGCTTTATGCCCCAAAATATGCCTTGAGGGATTCCATGCCCAACACAAGTACCTACACATCAAGCAAAATCATTAGAGGAGAATAAAAAAAAGGAGGAAATAACATACAACAAACACACATCGAATACTTCATTCTTCAACAAGCAACATCAAGGCATCATTACCATAGGTAAGTATCTCGCTTCCACTCTCTCGTTAGCATAATATGATCAAAAATTTAAAATTTGTGAAAGAGTTGTTTTATAAGAAAAAGGTGGCCAGTTAACTTGCCCAGCATTGCTCAGTCAATGAGGAGAAGACAGTTAGTCCTTACATGCATGGCAGCAGTCAACTCAAGGAAAAGAAGAGATGGGGTTGAATGTAGTTAAGCTATGGATGCCCAAAGTGGGAGTTTATTACGAGGTGAGGAGAATGATGATGTCGTAGTGGGACCAATGGTGCAAAAATCGATACTCGTACCTCAGCTACCAGCATAACAGCCCACTAAATCACCCATATGAGGAAATAAATGTTGATCCCCATGCATAGAAGAATTCACATTCTTAAGGCTACACACCAGCAAAGTCGCTCTCGGCCCTCAAGTAGTCTATAGGAAAGGCAGACTTCATTTTTTCCTACACAGGACCACCTACATGATCCTACAGGAAATCCTAAAGGATCCTATAGGAGATGCTACAGGATATAGTCCATCACCTACAAGATTGGCAGTGAGTGGGTTTAAAAGGGAAAAATAGGGGTTGGCTCATCAAGTAATGATAAGGAGGTAGGCTCTATATTTCCCCATATTTTTCTAAGTGTAAATAATATAAAAAAACATTATAATTTGTTAGAAATGATTGCAGCATAAGGGAATTGCATATATAGAAATTTCATTTAGATTTCCTCATTCATTAAATTTTGTATTAGACATATACACCCCTCCATCCATCAGAGAAAATGACAAGGGGATTTCATAAGAGGGAACCCATCAACACAATTAGGATCCGTCAGCACCCTCCTATGCTAGAGATATTCATGACGCATAAATGGATGGGTTTCTTTGAGAAATTGAGAGGGTATGTTGATGAAGTAGCCAAAGATTTTGTTCCCTCCCTCATTTCACTGACTAGGACCCATGCCACTGTTGTGGTGAAAGGCTTCTCTATAGAATTCACCCCTGAAATCATAGGCATAATCACCACCCTTCCTTTAGGAGTACCTTGGAGAAAGGAGGATAAGGGAAATAGAAAACCTTCAAAGAAGAAATTATTTTTAGAAGGAGAGGAGGCTAAGGAAGACAAACATGGAGTGAGAGGAGCAAGCCTACCATATCCCTAGAATGAATTAGCTAGCACTTTATAAAATATATATCATGTGAAGGTGGGTATAGTGTGCTATATGGATACCACTTTAGGATTCTCCAAGAGTTGAGGTTTGGATCAGATACACCACCTCAAAACAGACTTATCATACCCTACTTCCTTCTTCAATTAGTAATAGATATGAGCATTAATGTGCAAGAAGGGAACCATGAACAACTAGCCCATCATGGTTTAATTAGACTTATCATAGAAGATTCCCTCCAAAACCTTAGAATCTCTATCACATGGGCAACTTTCAGAGGCATGTAGATAGAGGAAGATATAAAAGCCCTTGAATATGGCAAGAGCCCCACTTCTAGTGAAAGGGATGAAGAAGAAACAGAGAAGGGTGAAGCAGAAACTAAAAATGAGGAAGAAGAAATAGAAAGGGATGAAGAGGAAATAGATGAGGAAGAAGAGGAAAAAAAAGAGAAGGAAAGTGATGAAGAGATAAAAGAGGATGTAAAGAAGTAAACTAAAGAACAAAGTGAGGAACTAGAGGGAGAAGAAGAGGAGAAAGACAAAAGTGCAAAGGAAAATGGAAAGTGGGAGGAAAAAGGCAAGGAAGGATCACCCAGGGTATCTCCAGAACCCACTAAGAAAGAGGCAGCAACTGTCGTCACTTCCCTTAGTATCCCTATAAAACAAAAAGGGAAAATACAATGACAAACTCCATGATACTTCAGGACAAGAAAAAGTACAAGAATAAGGCAGGGAAAACCTCAAACTCCCACCAAGGTCCCTATTGTCATTGAAGACTCCCCAAAACAATAGGAAAATACAGTTCCTCTTATGAAAACTCAAGGAGGAGGATCATCAGGACAAACCTCTCCCAAGTCTCCTATCACTTATGTTAGAAGGCTTGTGACTAGATCTGACTCATCTAAAGGAAAAGGAATCATACAGGATACACAAAAGGACCTACAAGAAGCAAAGGCAATCCTACAGGAAACTCTTCTAAACCTATAGGAAACTCAGAAATTTGATAAAGAAGGGAGTGTGCAACAAGAAACAAAGAAGGAGGATCCAGAGCTAAGGGAACCTAGTCCTCAACCTAACCTTAACTCCTACTACAAGTCTATTGAAGGGGGTAGAGTCATTTCACATAAACTTTCCATCCCCTTATTCTTTTATCTTGAGAAAGAAAGGGCAAGGACACATAGATGGATGCAGATTTCCAAATCCGAAGGAGTGGAGGACATAGGTCACATGGAGGAAAAAGTTAAAGAGATGGGCAAAGAACTGAGCAACCTGAGGGATAGAGATGAAATGATGAAAGCTCTGTTGGAGGAAGAAAATGCATGGTTAATGGGAAATGTACAAGAAAGAGAGAACCAATTAGCATCCATGACCAATCTATCCTTAGAGGCAATTAAGTGCAGGATGCAAGCTAAGTCGTATGCATTATACCTTAAGGAATAGTGGCTATAGTTCCAAATCAAGACCCTATCACAAAGAGGCACTATGCCATTCCAATATTATAGATAGTTCATTGATCTTTGTGATCAAGGCACATTGGAGTGTAGGGCTAAAATGTGTGAGTTCTACCTACTTAATTTAGCCTTTGACAAATCTGAATGTATGGGACCCTAATTCAAAACTAGGGGTGTTATCAGGAAATCTAGTGTCCACTCGGAGCTGTTAGTCCCACTAAGACTGGTAGCTATCTTAGAAATAAACAAACTAAAATTACTTTCACTTTCCTTTATGAGAAGTAGATAAGAGGGGAACAAAGGACACCAACCTTAGTCTTGCGCTTGGTTCCTCTCCTTTCTAATAGATCTTTGCCACTTCTTCGTCTACCCAACTTCAAAGAGCACATGTGGAATCAAAGCAGCATAATACTATCGAAGAACAGAGATCTAAAATCATAAACAATACAAGACTAGATATGTATTGACCACACAAATGCATATATCATCAAACATACAAGAATGTGGAGGAAAACTTGAATAACTTTATTAATATCAAGAATATAAAAGAGGATTACAACCAATTTTTCTGACCTAGCATCATCCTCCAGCATGAAAGCCCTTTTTCACCTCATGTAAATCTTAGATCACCCAACACTATGATGTTGCACCAGGAAACCAACAACACTTCCTTACAAGATACAAGATTCCAGCCTATGGATCTCTGTGATGAGGGATCCATATATAGATGATTGTATGGGGGTGAGTCAGCTTCTGGGATTTTGATTAGTATCCTCTCTATGATAGTTCTTGATTCCACTTGGAGATTGATGATCCCTTACTCATCCCTAGGTGAATTCAGAGAGGCAAGTGTCAGAGGAGAAGTTTCTGGAAGATTTTATGATCCTCCACCTTGCAAACTACCTCTTCCATTTGTCCATTCTCACCCATTGCACCCTACAGAAGGGCTTTCCAATATGCATCACACCATTTACACTGATTAGGTGAGATGCATCGCACCCTCTACCCTGGGCATTCTGTATGGTCTAGCTTTTACTAGTTCTGAGCAGTTTTCTGTGGAGAACTTCTCGGAGATGATGTAATCAGCTGAACTTGTTCCTTTAGGGAGTTAAGAAACACTTTTAGGGAATTAGGAGCCTTTGGTTTATGGACATTTATGATTGGGGTTGCAGTGCCCAAAAATGGCTATAATAGTTGCCCCCTAAAGCATGAGGTCGTTAATCTTTTGATGTCAGGTGAAAGGCTTTATCATGAGGATCCAAATTTTTTTCGAGCTGGAAGGAGACCTGTAATAAGATACAATACAATACATTATCTTCATAATATTTTTCATGATCTAGCTGAGGCGGGCATTCCCATGCTCAACTTTATAAATTCATTTTCATGTACATAGGACAGACTTCCGTTTGTGTAGCAGACTGATGATTTGGACGGAGTCATCATCCTTTGATTTGGATGATCATCTATTCGGCAATGATGTACATTTGATGTCTTTATATTCCTGAATATATCGCAGCCCGAATGGATGAAACTAGATTCGGGGTCTTCAAAATTCGTTCAATCTTCACTCAGAGTACAAGTCAATCCATGTGAAAGATGTTCTGGAGTCGAACATGGAAAGACATCGCTTGATTACCAGCCAATTATGTAAGTTGTTAACAGGCGCGAGAGGAATCACCAATAATGACAATGACCCTCAAGGTACTACAGTACAATTTGCATGGTGTGAAAAAGGGACTTAGCATCAAACACCATGCAAAATCTCTCGGTCGAAGGCCATTGATGTAAACCTGTTGCCGAAAGTGAGAAACTTGCCATTGAGGCATACAAGCTTCAAAGTACTGGAAGGGGTTGTTCCTAGGTCAACTTATTGGATAATGAGCTGATGTCGACAAGAAGTGACCCATCATAGGAGGGCCTTAATGAATCCCACATCTACGACAAGGAACGGAGCAAATGATTTTGGAGGTGAAAATGATCTGATGATACAGGGTTTAGGGTGGCAGTCATGAAAGAATGGAGCGTGAATGTATTGCAGCAGATGAGACACAGGTGAATTCCTTGAGCGACTTCTCTTGAACATGCCAGTGACACTGACATGGATTGGT
>APFE030508917.1:0-59344 GCA_000404065.3 Pinus taeda | reverse complement strand
ATCACTCTTCGCAGATGTTCCTCGAAGGGGTAAACAATCATATGGGGGTGAATGATCAGCTAAAAACAGAGTGGAGGTGATGATGAGAACACGACCAAGGCTCAAAAGTTGGCGATAAGGCATTCACGATTGTTATTTACCGGTTCATTTTTTAATGGGCTTAAACGCTGGGGGAAACATTTTCTCATGACTTATGTTTATTTTTTAACGAGCTTAAACTATGCGCTAAAACTGCTCGTGGGGGGTTTATCTTTTGATGATCTTAAACCCTACGGTAACACTGCTCGCCAGTCGTATCATAAGGATGTTTCATTCAAGATGCTATTTTGAAGGGGCTTACATATTTTAAAGCTTTGCTCCGAATCCTTTCTTTATGCAAGCTAGGAAACGACTAGCCTTACGGGTTTAAAGGGATAAATGTCCTACAAATTTAAAAAATAAATAGTCCCTCTTCGCTTGCATGTGGAAAGGTTTGCATGCCCCCAGGTATAGCGAAAAATTTCCAGGTTACCATGAAAGTTCCCCGTGAAGCAGACCGAATGCTTTCATGGCAATGTCTACCAAAATAGACAAAGGGGAGTGGTGCAACCACATGCCACTCAGCATAACCTTAACGAAGGTATCTTATTCCAGCCTAATCCCATTTTTCTGTGAGGACAGGTGTGAGACTAGTCATATATCCCCCGCGGAAACCCACTCTATACCCAAGGTTTCCCTGCCGAAACAGACCAAGGTGCATGCCCCCTGGGTTTCAGTCACATCCTCCTGAATCACTCGCGCTCATCAAGTGGACGGACTGGAGATCGATGAGAAATTCCTTTCATGAAGAGACCATTTAAGGATGGCATTTGACTATTTGCGATGTGTGAACCGGGGAATGACATTTGGTCTACGAGCTTGACCATTCTGCCCTCGTGCGGAAAACACATTACTCTAAAGAGTGAGGAGACGATGGCTCCCATGCAATATATAGTTGCGTCCAAGGAGTAGATTATAATACAAGGGTCCTTGAACTACCATCACGTTCATGTGAATAGTTTTCCTTCTCAAAGTAATGGGCACATTTTGGAAGGATCCCTAAAGGTCGATTGGTTGCTTCGTCGAAGCCTGTCAGATTTCTCATTTCAGGCAAAAGCGATGGCGAACCAAGCACTTTCCAAGCAGTTAAGGAAAGGATACTCACAGAAGCCCCTTCATCGATGATGGTACCAGCCATGACCATTTTGTAAGCTTGTACAGTGATTCTGAATGGTACACTAGCTGGTAAATGGGGTCTGCCTAGTAGATTCCAATCGAAGGAAATGACTAGGTTGCTTGGTGGTGGGACCGAATAGACGGCTAGATGTGAGTCTGATGAACTTCCTTCCTACGATGAAGGAACGACAGGACTGCCCCCAAGTTCATCGTAGTCTGTGTTGATGAAAAGAATTTTAACGGTGTCGTTCTCTTTCTCTTCAGTGACAGTATCATTCGAAGATGAACACTCTAAAGGCAAGACTGGGTCAAATTCCGTCTCGACCTTTTGAATTTCATCTGGTATGAATTCAGAGGGTTCATTTTCAATGATAGATGCTTCGGCCGACCACAATTACGGGCCAGCCAGATTTTCAACCAGTGGAGGACTTGGCAAGAGTTTTTTATATCCAGGAGGAAGCCGTAGCGGTGAAGCAGGATGGTCATCCAAAACTCTTTTAGCCTCGTCAAGGAAGGGACAACGGTGGACGGTGTGATTGCCTTCACACAATTTACAAGGAAATATGGGATTCCTTTTTTGTCCAGGTGCTTCACTTTCACTGGTTGATGGTGTGCATTCAACATGATCATTAGAGGTTGATGCCATTGGATTGTGCAAACGAGGAGACCAGTCCCTTAAGATTCGAGGGATGCAGGGAAAATCTCGGTGATAGTGGGCTCCATTGCAAATGACACAAGGAGATTTAGGTTTTGACAGTGCTGTGTGAGGATTTTCGCTAGATGACACTTGGTTGCCCCCTTTCGATTTTGGTTCCTTTTTCTTCTTTTCCTTTTTCTCTTTCTGCTTCTTCTTCTTCTCAGTTTCTTGATTTTAGCTTTATTGGCTTTATCAAGCAAAGAGGAAGGAGAAGAGGGAGAATCAGACAAAGTGGAAGGTTGGGAGGCAACTCTAGTGTCATCTAGTTGTTGACTTGGCTGTTCAGGAATTACAGGATTCTGAACGACAGAGGTAGAGAAGAGCCAGATAGGCAAACCAATTGTCAACCCTAGAAGTGACAATATGGCCATATGGGGTGCACTAACATCTCCCCAAGAGGAGAAGGGACTAGGATTTCCTCCAAGGGGAAATCCTTGGTTGGTAGACTCCATTTTTCTCAACCTAAAGACCAACGAGGGAATTGTGATGTTATTCCGATTAAAATAAATTTTAAACACTTTGACACAACTTGTTTTTTCAATTTTTAAGAGTCAAGAAAAAACAAAAGATGACTCTAGTCGCCTTCGATTTTTAATGAGCCTGAGGTGACAAGTGCTTAGATGGACCTCTTCCTTTAAGGAGTCTGGAAAGAAATGAAAGAGACTACTCTAGAAACCTAGACAGATGGATTACCAAACCAATTGCAAAACTACATAATACTTTTTACGGTATGGTAGTCAATCTTCCCGAATGTTGCGTTCAGTGTATTGCGATCGATAGGGCGACAGAAACGGTTTCCTAAGGATAAAGGATATAGCCTATTTTGGTCTCCCAATATATACTCAATAGTATGTGGGAGCACAGGTCCGTACTGGCACTTGTCGTCTCAAAGAGGAGGAATCACCCAACCAACAATGAAAGTGATAGTTACCAGGCTTAACGACGCCAGAATATGTCTCTAGCCTAGACTTCTAGATGTTGTGCATTAGGTTCCAAAGAGTTTTTATGTTCATTGAATTTATTTTATAGTTGATCTTGCCTAAGAAATTTGCCTTTTATGTTCACCGCGTGCTGTAGATATACAATTCCTAAAATGCAGTATGAGATGATAAACAATTGTTTAATCTTCTTTTGCAATGAAAACCCTAGCTACTTAGGAAAGAAAAACAAGATTCTTTCAACAAAGAGCACAGAGCACACACTAAATGCACTGTCCTAAATCAAATCAACAAGCAATCTGAATGAAAATACACATGCATGTATTTGTTTTCAGCATTCTCAATGTGTGAATGACAAGAAGAATGCTAAGTACAAATATGAATTATCTTTTCAAAGTGACAATAATAACAAATTTCTCTTCAAAATGAAGTGAAGATAACGACGACACTTTGCAATTCCAAATTGAAAATTGTTTTCGAAACTTGAAAAACTACTAATTCAAATCACATACAAGAGTAACAGTATAATCGACCATCAAGAAAAATAGGATTCTCTTCTATGACTGAAAACGACACTTGTGACACTTCAAAATCAAGAAATGACAGTCTGAATACACTACTTCTTTGTAAAAGAGAACTGAAAATGGTGCACAATACATAAAATCATTTACAGCTCTTTGCACAATATAGGTGGAATGATGGAAAGGAAGGTGGTTTCCACAGAGGTATAATGATCATAGACAGCAAAACTCCTATATAGAGCTGAAGAGAGTGAAGAAAAACCAAAGTCTAAAGGAAAAATTAACCTTCTCTGACCATCGCACCTGTTACATAGGGAATCCAGTATGCATCTCACCTACTACACACGGGAGGTGTGATGCATACAGACTTCCTTGAAAATAGGGTGTGATGGTACTAGTGTGAGACTTTTACTTGGTCTTTGGTCATAGTTTGCAGCTCAGTTCAGGGATTTAGGCCGAGCAAGTGATGTTCAGTAAATATAAATCATAGGGGTTGATCTAATGAGGTTAATAGAGCCACCACTAGGGCAATTAGAGTGTTTGCAGATCGATTGTTAAATTTATAAACAAAACCTGGAGATAGACTAAAGTAGCATTGATCTACTTTGCACTTGCATAGAAAATGCAGTACGAAGCCTAGCTAGCTTGACTTCATGCTCCGTCTGTAAGTTTATAAAACAAACAAATATATACTAGAAAACAATCTATTCGCTCCCCAATGGAGTTGCCATTTTTTTACCGAGAAATCTAGTGCCCACTCGGAGCTACTACTCCCACTAAGACTGGTAGCTATCTTAGAATCAAACAAACTAAAACTACTTTTTCTTTCCTTTATGAGAAGTAGATAAAAGGGGAACATAGGACACCAACCTCAGTCTTGCGCTTGGTTCCTTGCTTGGTTCCTTGCTTGGTTCCTCTCCTTTCTGATAGATCTTTGCTGCTTCTTCTTCGTCTACCCATCTTCAAAGAGAACCTATGGAATCAAAGTAGCATAATACTATCGAAGAACAAAGATCTACAATCATAAGCAATACAAGACCAAATATGTATTGACCACACAATTGTATATATCATCAAACATACAAGAATGTGGAGGAAAACTTGAATAGCTTTATTAATATCAAGAATAGCAAAGAGGATTACAACCAATTGTTCTGACCCAGCATCATCCTCCTAGATGAAAGCCCTTCTTCACCTCATGCAAAGCTTAGACCACCCAACACTATGATGTTGCACTAGGAAACCAATAGAACTTCCTTACAAGATACAAGATTCCAGCCTCTGGATCTCTGTGATGAGGGATCCATATATAGATGATTGTAGGGGGGTGAGTCAGCTTCTGGGATTTTGATTAGTATCCTCTCTCTGATAGTTCTTGATTCCACTTGGGGATTGATGATCCCTTGCTCATCCCTAGGCAAATTTAGAGAGGCAAGTGTCAGAGGAGAAGTTTTTGGAAGATTCTATGATCCTCCACCTCGCAAACTGTCTCTGCCATTTGTCCATTCTCGCCCATCAAACCCTACAAAAGGGATTTCTAGTATGCATCGCACCCTTTACACTAAGTAGGTGAGATGCATCGGACCCTCTGCACTGGGCATTCTGTATGGTCTAGCTTTGACCATTTCTGAGAAGTTTTATGTGGAGAACTTCTGGGAGATGATGTAATCAGCTGATCTTGTTCCATGAGGGAGTGAAGCAACACTTTTAGGGACTTAGGAGCCTTTGGTTTATGGACATTTATGATTGGGGTTGCAGTGCCCAAAAATGTCTATAACAAGGGGACTTACAGTTGATGGTTTTGGCATAATGGATGAACCATGAGGAAGCAAGGGCTACAGAAATGAAGAAAACAACGGTAAGGGAAGAAATAGAACCTCTCATGATAAGAGTTGAGCAGTCAAATCCAATGGCTGTCATCAGCACACATAACTTGATTGCAAATGACCCTCAACTTGCACCTAGGTACCTTGATACCCAAGAGAAAGCAATTACACACTTTGAGGATATGTTAAGGCTATTAGGATATGACAGCATGCAAGCTTGCCAAAGGAGATGCAATACTTTGTCCTACAGTTTGAAAATCAGAGAGTACCATTCTCCTCAAAGAATGAGAGAAGCACTAAATAGGACATCCATGTACAAGCGAGCTATCCAAAGACTCAAAGTCAATTGGATTGGCTTGAGAATCAGTCCACCATTGTTCTTAGGAATGTTGGAAGGAAGGAAGGAAGAGCAAGAAATAAAGCAATGGGAGGAGATAGAAAGGAAGGCAGGATTCTATGCACAGGAAGGGGAAACTACAATAGAGCATGGGATGTTAGGGAGGCCACTATGGCAATGAAAGACATGGATATTGATTAAGTTACTTAGAGGATGAGAAACACTTTTAGTAGGGGGTGATGATGAGCCTCATCATTGGGTAGTTATATGGACCTTAATCAACCTCTTAGCTTAGTCAAATCAACTCTTCTCATAATTTATTACATATTTTGATTGTATTTTGTTTAATGAGATGAGTCAAAGTGAGATATTATGCCTAGTGGACTATTGTGAATTGATTGCAAGTTTTTGAGAGAAAATCATGGAATTTTGGCCAATTAAGGGTTGAAACTCGAATGAGACAAGGAGGAGATATTGTAGGAGGTAGATCCTCCTCATTTACTCGTCCTTCATTCGAATATTCCTCCATCAATCACACTAGCTCAGAGTACAAGTAGCCAAGTCATCGAGATCAAAAGGTAGCCGAGCACGTGATAGTTAAAGAGCTAGTTTATCTCGAGTTTGGGAGTCGAGCCTCCCTATATTTAGGGAAATTATTGGAGACTTTAGTTGTATAAATAAAGAGGCCTAGAGTCTGATTAGGATTCAAATTTTTGCTGTAAAAAGACTAGTCATTTTCGAGTTCAAGAATTGTGGAAGACATTGTTATGTAATTTTCTATTTTGATAATGAGAATGAGCATTTCCTTGATCCAGTACTGAGTTAACTCATAGGCCTCAAGCTCTTGGGTTAGGGCTTAACCCTAGCAGCAAAGGCTCCTCTTCCTATATTTGTATGCATATATTTATTTCATATATTAATGGTTGAGTTGTCTTTAGAATTATTTCATTGCGAGTAGTGTAGATTTCATTAGTTTTCTTATTAGTTTGCTTCCATTTGTGCCTTACTTCAGCAGTAGTTCAGAAGAGACAAAGTAACATCAAAATTTTTTCAATAGGTGTTTTCGCATCACTCCTTCCTTTAGGGATCATGGTTTGAGGAAAGAACTCCTATGCAACCCCCAAAAAAAAGAATTCTACTTTCTCATGGAATTTAGGGTTTTCTATGCTTAGACCAGCATTTGATTAGTTTGAAAGAGTAGGATCTAGTTATCATCACTTCTATCTTCAGCCTTCCATTAGATCTCATCAATTTTTTATCTTATTCTACAAAGTTTTCCTCATGCATGAAGTAGACAACTAGGTCATGAAATTTTGTTTTCCTTAGATAATTGATATTCTTCTTGTTTGCATGATTCTTGGGTAAATGTCAATGTTTGATGCAGTGCGGGTGTTTTAGAAGTACAGAGAGATTTCATAGTCAGCAACCTCATTCTAGCTTCATTCATCCATGGTCTTCACCTTCTTTCACTAAAACCCTCACCAATTTCATCATTTCACAAGGAAACTTCTCCAAGCTTGTTGAGCAAATCTAGTCATCTCCCAACTTTGTTTTTAAGCTCTAAAGTGGTCCTAGGCACTCCTTTGCCTCATTCCATCCACCAACCACCTTCCCTAAGCCTTCCATCACCTTCAACACCCATCGTTTTGCTCTTGGTTTTATCCGGTAGAAATATAGGGTATCTTGTAGGTTTTCAGGACATCCTATAGAATGCATTAGGAAATCCTTTAGGTTTCCCTAGAGTGGCCTGTTTTGAGCCGGAATTGAGTTAAATTCCTCTAGGAAGCTAGAAAAGGGTTCCTACTTATCTCCCAAGCCTTCTCACCATTCACCATCATCTCTAAGGCACCTGCCACATCACCAAAAGAGATTAGCTTTCACACTCTCATATAAAAAAAAGATAAAAAGGAAAACTTATTTATTTTTCATTTACATGCATAGCAGTAGAAGGTTTGATGGTTTGAATCTACATGCTTAGGATAGTAGGATTGCATACAGGTTAACTTAGCATTCTTTTGAAGAAAATCCCCTTAGCAGTTAGTTAGGAAATGGTGTGTTTTAGCATTCGGTTTTAGTCTTTTTCCTTACTACAGTAGAGAAGCTTTCTTTTAGAGTAGATTTCTCTTTCCCTCATTAGTAATCAAGCTTCTTCCGAATCCATAGAATTCTGGTTTGAAAAAACCTTAGTGGTTTATTTCCATCTTAGAAGTGGCAAAGGGAAAACCCAACACATTTACCTATGTATACAACATTGTCACCTTCAAGTTTGTACGAACCCTAGGTTGATAAAGTAAAGTTGGTAGCCCTAGGAGTTGCAGCATTATTGCTGCAATACTAGTGCTCATCACACAGATAGATGGATAGACAGAGAGGGTCAACATGATATTAGAGGACATGTTGAGGATGTACCTAATGCATCAGCAGAGGAATTAGGAAGAGTATCTCCCTTTGGTTGAGTTTGCATACAACAACAATTATCAGGAGTCATTGAGGATGAGTCCTTTTGAGGCATTGTATGGGTGGAGTTGTAACACTCCCATCAGTTGGAGTGATATAATTAGTAGGATATTTATTGGACCAGATATGTTGGCAAACATGGAATATGAGATGAAGGTTATCAAGAAGAATCTTAAGGTAGTGCAGGATAGCCAAAAGAGTTATGCTGATAGGAATAGGATGTTCAGGGAGTTCCAAGTTAGGGAATAGGTGTACTTGCACATCAAACTGAAGAAGAGCTCCTTGTGGATTGGATCATGTTCCAAGCTGGCACCATGTTTTTATGGACCCTTCAGTATCACCAACAAGATTGGGCCAGTAGTCTATCGACTTGCACTACCTCCGACATTGAAATTACACGATGTTTTCCATGTCTCATTACTTAAGAAGTATTTTAAAGATGTTGATCATGTAATTTACTGGTCTATATTGCAGGTGGAATCAAATGGATCATTCATGCCTAAGCCTCAGTATATTGCAGAAAAAGGTGCTCATGCTTCGAAACTAAGAAATCGAGCAAGTTAAAGTGAAATGGAAGCACTTTGGGCCCGATGAAGCTACATGGGAGATGGTGGATCCAATATGGGCCATGTATCCTTCCTTGTTTTCTGGTTGAGGAAAAGAAGCTTTGATATGGTGCTTTGGTGATTGCTTATTGTGGTTTAGTATTTTCTTATGATGACTTGGTATATGCTTCATGGTGGTTTAGTATTTGCTTATGACGGTTTAGTATATGATTTATGGTGATTTATATATGCTTTATGATAGTTGATATATGCTATATGATGTTTTGAAATATATACTTAGATATGATGTTAGTATTTGTTTGATATATGATTTGACATATGTCTGGTATATATATTTTGATGATGTTGTTATATGTACATGCATGTATGGATGTAAATATCGTAACGAGTTGTGTTATAAAGCTCCACTATGTGGTATGGGTGTTATGTTATTATGCTATCATGTGGTTATGTTATAATTATGTTATGATGCCATATGAGTTGGCACTCAGCAAGATGATCATTGTAAATACCGTAATCAGTTTTGTTATAAAGCTCCACTATATGGTAGGTAGTCATTTTGTCATGATTTTTTGTCTTTATTATATCTTTCATTGTAAATACTGCATCGAGCTATGTTATAAAGCTCCATGAGAAGTATGTATTATTTCAGTAGGTTGTTGAGGTATATGTGTGATTGAACACCGAGGATGGTGTCCCCCAAGGGGGAGGGTTCTGTAATAGTCCTAGTGAAAATGCCATGTAATAAATGTTAAAAATAATAACCACTGATGACTAGGACACTTATTCCAATATGAATGTTGGGAAAGACAACCTAGGGGGTGTTCATTTGGTTATTTATGGCTAAGAAAATTGGAAAAGGAAATGGCTAAGACATTTTGGCAATTTATTTATGAAAATAATGGAAATTAGGAGAAAAATGAGGTGAAAGGTCACAGGTTGCATGTGAGGAGTAAAATGAAGGAACATAATGGAAAATGAAGAAAATAGAGGCCTCATTCATAAAAGGACCTATAATGATCAGTGGGTAACCTTTTGTTAATTCAGTGTTGGAGCTCTCTCTAATTTTCTCTCTCTCTCTCATCCTCTTGGATACTTAGAGTTTTCTTGGAGCACTCTTGGAGGGTGTGGCATACTTGGACTTTTGGAACAAAAAGGTAAAGGAAGAGCATGAAGACATAAGAAGACATCAACATTAGTAGCTACATCAAATTTTCTTACAGGTACTAAGTTGAATGTATGATTTCTTCACTAGTTTTGGCATGCATGGCATATGCATGTAGCTTCGTGGTTGTGATCTATCATTGGCATGGAGGATTTCTTGGATCGACATTAGATTTCCTAGCATTTCCATTTCCAAGATAGCCATGGTGACTATGAGTTTAATTTCATTACTTGTTTCTGGTTGGTTCTCATGTTTCCTTAGCTTGGGTTGAGTTACTAGTCTTCGAGCCTTGGTTTGACAAATGCTCTGGAGCACTGTACTAGCTTGGGTTGAGTTACTAGTCCTGGAGCCTTGGTTGGAAAAATGAACTAGAGCCCTTGGTGGGTTTAGTTATTAGTCATGAAGCCTTGTTTGGACAAATTCTCTGGATTCCGGTAAAAGATGTGGGTTGAGCTGCTAGTCCTGGAGCCTTTGTTGGAAAAATCTCTAGAGACTTGGAAAGATTGGATAGAGACTGATCTGATGATGGTTTTGTGATGTCCAACCGTGATGTGGAATCAATATTTGGTGGGTTGAGGTGGATGGCCTTTGGAAGCCTTGGATGAGTTTTGATTGATGTGTTCTATGACATCCCACATTCATGCTTGGAATATGGCATGATAGTGAATGGCTGAATAGAGATTTGGCTCAACCATTCTATGGTATGCTGGAATGTGGTAGTCCCATCTCCAGTTGGTTCATTTCATTCACTAATGAGAAATCATTTCCCTTGATTTCCATGTGTAAAGGTATTGATGTATTTATATATTTGATGGCTGATATGTTTATTGTATTTGTGTTCCTATTATACTAGTTATATGCATATTTTATGACAACAATTATGTATGTATCTCAGCATGTTTTTACTTATATGTGAATGGATAATGTGTCTATGATCTAATAGATGATAATCCAGAAAATGGCATGAGGGAAAAATGGTTCATAGTGATTCTCAGATAAGTATGAGATTCCTACACTTAACTCTGTTATTTACACCTATAGGTTACATGTCAATGATATGTTTGACGAAATTCCTATCATGGCTAGTAGGGATCCAGTTAAGGTCTTGAACAAGTATTTTATTTAGTAACTTCATTTCCATGTTACCTTACTGATTTGAATAGATTGATTAGTTCTGGGTAGTGTCCTCAGCTCTTAGCCTGAAAGGGTGGCCTAAATCTTGCAGTCATTGGCACAACACTGACAATAGTGGTCCACATTCATTGGCAGGTAGGCCTATGAGAGCAACTTTAGGTTGTTGGTCACTCCCTTGCCCTTAGCATGAGAGAAAATATGGCCCACGAAGCCTAAAACAATAGTGGGACTTAGGGATAGGTTTTCTGAGTGGCTGACTTGTCCTCTAAGTGTTTTGTTAATGATGTTGGATGTCTTTATGGTGTGTTTTTGTCAGTTCCACTTCCTTAAGGTGACTTAGGAGGTCGAAATATATCATAGTGGACTCACGTTGCATGTTTACATCGACTGTCTGGTTTCTTGGGTAGATTTGGGAGGAGGGTGCTACATAGACCATTAGCACTAGATTAAATTAGGTATTGGCAGTTATTTGAAGATGAGGAGCAGATCAAATGCTTCATGGAAGTTATAGGAAAATTCTCAAATTTTGGTAATTGACTAGGAGGAAGAGAGATTGATAGATGAACAACAGGCTAGTTGGGAAGAAATCATTGTAGGACATAAGATTTTATAGCTGAAGGGTAACACTATTCCTAGGGGTTTGGTTCCTTTAGAAATATTTCTCAACTCAAATGATGTGGCTAACAAGCCAACTAAGCAAGAAATCAAAGAATAGGTAGAAGACTGCAATATTGTCTTAGAGAAGGATCCTAATATAATTAAGTTGGAAAATGAGGTCCCCATAAATACAAGAAAAGGTACCTAGACGTTTTCAAGAATTATATGGATGTGTTTTCTTGGTCTTATGATGATTTAAAAAGATTTGATATTGTTATTATTCAACATAAGATCCCTTTGAAGGACGAGATGAAACCATATAAGTGGAAGGTTATGTAGATTAACCCTTTGTTGCTCCCATTTATTGATAAAGAGGTCAGGAAGTTGCTCCAGGCCAAAATCATTATACCTTTGAGATATTCAGATTGGGTAGAAAACCCAGTCCCTGTCAAAGAAAATAATGGAGAAATAAGGCTATGTGTTGACTTCTCAATAAAGTCTCTCTCAAGGAAAATTATCCTCTTCCCAAGATGGATCACATTCTGCAGAACGTAGTAGGATCTTCCCAGATTTCAATGATGGATGGTTTTTATGGGTACAATCAGGTAGTTGGACATATAGAAGATCAAAATAAAATTACTTTTACCACCCCTTGGGCAATGTTCATGTATGTTAGAATATATTTTGGCATTATAAATGCAGAAGCCGCCTTCCAAAGAGCCATGGATATAAAATTTGTGGGAGAAAAATACAAATTTGTAGTAATTTACTTGGATGATATCGTTGTCTCTTAAAAAATAGATGAAGAACACATTGAACATCTGTGACTCACTTTCGAGAAATGCAAGAAATATGGCATGTCCTTGAATCCTAAAAAATCGTAGTTCACTTTAAGTGAAGGAAAGTTGGTAGGGCATATAGGGACAAAGGAGGGAGTGAAGATTGATCCCAAGAGGGTGTAATCCATAAACAACATCCCACTACCAAGAAATAAGAAGGATATTCAGGTTTTCTTGGGTAGAATCCACTTCTTAAGGAGATTCATACCCAACTATGCTGAGGTAGTCAAAGAGACCACACAGATGCTAAAGAAAGATAAAGAAGGGAAATGGACTATTGAGTCTCGTGAATCATTTTCCATAATTAAAAGGTATTTTGTAGAAGCTCCCGTGCTAGTCAATCTGGATTCGCAAAAACCATTTTTCATTTTTTCTTTTGCTTCTCCTAACACAATGGTTGTTGACTTGTTGCAAAAAAATAGTGAGGGGCACGAGAAACCAATATCATCCTTCAGTGAGGTGATGCGATATGTTGAGATAAAATATAACATTCTAGAAAAGTAGCCTTATGCCTTGGTCAAAGCCCTGAATGCTTTCAGAATTAATGTTCTAACGACTTATTTTCCTATAATAGTATTGAAATACATTTTAGTTCAGGGTGACAGTGATGGGATGAGAGGAAAATGGATTGCTAAAATTTAGGAGTATGACATGGATATCACACCTACCAAGTTCATCAAGGGACAACGACTAGCTAAAATTCTATTTAAAGGAAATTGCCAAGCATTATGCATAAATTTACTAGTAAGAGGAGATGGAGAAAGTGGAAATTTGGAGCAACATCAAGAGATTGAAACATCAACACAAAAAATTCAAATGAAGTATGTTGTATCTCCCTAGTATAAAAACATTGTGCATGATGTGCCTTTTCTGAGGTCCCCAGTGAATTTTGATAAGATTAAATACATGGCTACGAGGCTCCAAGCACAAAAATTTGCTAACTAAAATAGCCAACTGTACTCAAAGGATCCTGTGGGGATTTTTCTTTTGTGTTTGGTTGAGGAGGAAATCCATAGAGTAATGGATGAATTTCATAATTATGTATGTGGATGACATTATAGTTGGAGGGCTGTAACACACAAGATCCTTAAAGCATGTTTCTGTTGGCCCAAACTATTGGTGAGGTACATACTTATGTTTGGGCCTATGAGAAGTTCCAAAAGTGTGTGGAAAACAAAAATTAGCATCTCTTACTCTAATTCAGGTTTTTTTTTGAAGAACCTTATAGACATTGGGGCTAAGATTTCATTAGAGAAACACACTTGTCGTCTAGCGGTTAGCACAAGTGGATACTCACAACCACTAATTGCTTCACTAAGTGGGTAGAATTCACCCTAGCCAGAAATGCAGTTGATGTGGTTGTTATTAAGTTCATGGAGGAAAAAATCCTTGCCATATTTGGCTGCCCCAAGAAGGTCGTTACAAACAATACTCATGTGTTCAAGTCCACTAAATTTATAGATTTTTGTCAAAACTATAACATTGTAGTAGGCCACTACTACCCATAGGGAAATGGATTGGCTGAATCCTCAAATAAAATGTTGGTGAGGATTCTAATGAAAACAATATCACAAAATCAAAGGAACTGGGAATCACAACTGAAATTTTCCTTATGGGCCAATAGGGATCACTAAGATGGATATTAGAAAATCCCCTTTTGAGTTGTTTTATGGAAAGTTGACAATTTTTCCCATACAACTAGACATGCCCGTGGCTAAAATATTGCAATACATCCAGGAGGAGCTAAATGCTTTCACCAGAAGGATAAATCAATTAGTGGAACTTCAAGAAAATATAGAACAAGTGAATTAGAATCTAATTTGTTATCAAGAAAATATGAATTCCTTGTTTGAGAGAAAGAAAAAAGATAGATATCTACAGCCTGGAGACTTAGTATTGAGATGGGATTCCAGGAGGGAATACAAAAGGAATAACACCTTCCTGTTGGAGAACTTAGAAGGAGAAGTGCTTGGGATGCCTACGAATGGGTAGCTTCTCAAGCTTTACTTCTAACACTAAAAGGGTCCACTTCTATTCACTATAAATACTGATGAGCCATTTGTAAATAATCATTACTACTTTTTGTGTCTATTCTTGTTTCTGTTTATGAAAGTCTTAGTAAAATGACTCCATGCCCAAGGCGTAAGGTACTAATCTGCAGGTTCTAATTGCATTGTATCTAATACACTGTCGCCAGTTGGAGCCAATGTTATTACCCTTCCTCATGTGCTTCAGGAAATTAATGGGTTA
Organism: Pinus taeda; assembly: GCA_000404065.3. Lineage (NCBI taxonomy): Eukaryota > Viridiplantae > Streptophyta > Pinopsida > Pinales > Pinaceae > Pinus > Pinus taeda. The sequence continues at coordinate 44,823 of APFE030508917.1, read as the reverse complement.
GAGCAAGGTCTACATTCAAAATTCCTTTTAAAGCACCTCTCAAGCCTTTTAAATGCCTCTTAAAGTTACAGAAAAGTTAAATCAATTGTGGGGGCCACTGTCAGATCTTGGAGGTGCGTTGGAGGGTTTTAATTATGTAGGAGCCACCTATTGGACCCCTACCAGGAATGCACAACAGGGTAAAAAATAAAAGAAAATTGGAGGTGCATCATCGGATTAAAATTTGGGCATCTTCCAGGCAGATCATCATCCATATTTGTCGGGAACCCCCAAAAACCATATCAGGGGGGTGGTTAACTTGCTTAGGCATTAAGAAAGCACCCCCCAGATAAAATATGTATATTTGGACCCAACAGTCCAGGTTTATTCAGGGGGAACATGGGGTCCTCGCTCCCATTGTCTGACCCACTAGAGGATGGCTGGAGTGAGTACCACCTGCCACCTCAACCAATCCGTGGGTGGCATTGGAAGCGATCACAATTCTGAAAAAGCAGTAACTCCACCCTGCCCTGCTCCTATTTGCCTTTTCTCACCATCACCCAACCACTTCCTACCCACTCCATTACGTCACCCCATGTCACTTGACCGTTGCCCTTGTGCCAGTTATAAAAACATTCTCGCCTCTCCATTTTTGAACTTGTTTTCACTGTTGCTTTGCTCTCTCAACTGTCACCCATCTATAAAGTTGTTCCATCTTTGTGGACCAAGTACCTCCATCGTGGCATCATTTTCTGCTCACTTCAAGACAACTAGGTAAATCCAATATCTCTTCTATGCCTGTTAATTCATTTAGGAGATTAGTAATATGAAGAAAGCAACCACTTGAGCCTCAAAGGATGAAGAAGCCAAAACCTCTACCAGCATGGATCCTCTCATGGACATAGAGGCTCAAATAGCTGATCCAACTTATGCCTATCACTTGGATGACCTCCACTTCGACCTATACAACAACGAAATCAGGGGGAGGAGTCATTCCAGGTAGTGGACTCCGGTCTGTATTATCAAATTGCACCCATTGTGCACCATTTTTGAGAGTTTTTTTTGCCTGGTTAGCCACATCTTACATTGACAAAAAGAACTGATTTTTCTCCTTCTCAAGAACAAAAATATTCGAAGTAACCCTAGATTTAATCCAAAGAGACCTAGGTTACCTCAGTTCTCTTGAACCTCAATAATTCACTAATGTCACTCTAGTGTATCAACAATCAACCTTCCCAACTAATGAAAATAAATCTTTCTTGGGGCCTAGCCTACAAGCCCTTGCCTATGGCTGATAGATTCCATATCACCATCTTTGTTGAACCTATCTAGCTAATCCTGTCTCTAATTTCTGATCTGCTAGGGCATGACGATGCCAACATAGCCAACAAAACTACCTTGGAGTTTTAAAGACAAATGATGCAACATGGTCACATACTTAACATTTGAATGTACTTGGATAAAGCCATATGGTTTTAGCTACACCATTTTGCCACTACATCGTATTTGAGGTATTATTCCGTGTTGTTCTACCTATTTTTCTATACACATGTGGATGAGTTTGAGTGCCTAGGCCTCACCTTGGTGGATGCTAACAAGCATAGGAAGAATGTTTTTTACTGGGATATTGTTGTCAGAAAGAAACAAGATGTCGATGGCTACTCGCAACTCATATCCACCTATATTTCCATCTCATACAAGATTATTCATGGTTATGCTCCCCCTAGAGTGCTTCCCTAGCAAAGAGAGCTTCTACAACTCACCAAAGATACTAGGGTAGGGGATTGGTACATTTTTGAGGATCATACTAGGATCAAGGTTTATGGTTGTGATCTTCCACCCTACCATCTACCCATGTTAATTCCTATGAGGATATTTTCATTAGAATTTATTAGGCAGAGTGTCAACTCAAACAAAATCCACTTTGTCCCTGGAAAGAAGGGACATATGTTGAAATTGGGAAATCCCATGGGGCATTTTTTTGTCAACTCCAGGAAAGAATTCAAGGTAGCTGAATCAATATTGAAGAAAATGAATTTTGTATTAGGAGACGTCTGGCATTATGACCCTCATGGTGTCATTACTGAAAGGAGGGAGAAGATAAAAGCTTCGACTTATGAACATGAGTATAGGCCTCAAATTGAATGGAAATCTAACCTTGATTCATGGCCTATGGATTCATAAATGGAGACCAAGCCTTCAGTTGTCCACGACAAAGCCCAAAAGAGGATTGTTGACCAGGCTATAGATATAGATATTGAAGATGTATATGTAATGAAGAAGGTGAAGACCCAAGAGATAAAAGAAGAGGAACTTGAAACTAGGCTAGTAGATGAAAGGTCAGAGCATCCAGGTTTCCAAGTGACCTTGGAGGAACCATCACGGGTTGTTGCTTGATCCTCTTCTGAGGTAGATTTTCTAGGTGCACAAGGATGTGCAGATGCTACTGGATCAATCTGGCATACTGGAAAAGTAAATGAAGAAAGGAATAAGAAGTTGAAAGAGGAGATGCAATAGGAAATAGCATCTCACGCAGTTCCATACCAGAATAGATTGTTGGATACAATGGATCTAGAAAGAAATCAGGTGAATTTTTCAACTCAACATCTATTGGTATAGAGTCTGCCTTCACATTCTTAGTTTAAAGCTTTGGATGTTTCATTGGACCTAACAAGTGTTCCCTTCCTAGAAAAAATAAACTTCCATAGGTAGTTTGGAGATATGTTGTAGAATGAGCTCATCAGAAATACATGATCATCAACAAGGCCTAGAAACTGTTACAAAAGGCCACAAATAGGTTGAAGAAATAGAGAGCCAACTGGAGGGCTCTCCACATGCAAAATGAGAACTTCAAGGAGCTATTCATGAAGCTAGGAGTGAATCTTGGAGATAAATCCACTTTTGAAGATCTCCTCCAATCATCTGAAATAGAAATCCAAGATCTGAGGCATAAGCTAAAGATGTGAGGTAGTGAGCATTGCAAATCAAAGGAGCTTGAACAGGTAGAAGAAGAGAAGGAAATATTGGCCAAAGAACTCATTGACAGGAGAAATGAAATAGTGGCCCAAAAGCAGCAGGCAGCAAAGTTGCAAAACAAGATTGATTCACATATATGTGTAGTAATAGTGCCTAAATACCCTCAGAACATAACCAAACAGCTAACCAAAACCCTCACTGGGCTCCAACTTTTAGACAAGGAGCTTAAAAAGGTGCAGAAGGATTTAGAGGCTACCTAGAAAAGCTCAACATAGAAAGAGAAGTAGTTGGATACTACCAAGACAAATCCAAAAAATCATTAGCAAGAATCTATAGGAAGCAAACCAAGAGATCATTGAGCTCAAGGAAGATTTGAAAGCAAACATGTCCTCACTGTAAGCCAAGCAACTAGTCTAGGATGAGATCATTGAAGAGATGAAGAACCACTAGGAATACATCACCTTTATGGATGAGAAGAGGGTCATTATCAAGGATTATGAAGGCTTTATCCCACCAGCCAAAGAAGAGGGAGAAAAGCACTCCCATATTTCCAAAATATTCATTCAGTTTTTGAATGAGAGGCCACTGAGTGAACTAAGGCCCTTAGATGGGGTGGACAGAATAACAATTATCATGGAGATCTCCGAGGTTTTCCAGAAGGTGGAAGCAAGGGTAAAAGTTGAGGAGTACCTAGAGGTGGCAGAAAAGAATGTGGATGTCTTCAATGTTGAGTTTGACAGGATTGTCAAAGTATGTTTTCCTGGCTACTGGGGCTTTGGGGTAGTAGTAATCCAATGGGGACAAGACAGTCAGAGATTAGTGGAGGCCAAGAGCAAATTAGACTCTTCTCATGAGAATACTGCTACTTTGAAGGTAAAGATTATGGTTAACTATCTGAAGAGGGATTTTTAGCTATTGGGGATGGTTAAAACCTTGTTTTTCCCGAGACTAAACTACACAATCCTGACCAACCTCAAGGTTTCATATCGGCAATTCTTCCAATCTCCTCTGTCAACAGCAGCACGATGGAAAAGATGCGAGGAATTTTTCAACCATCCTCTGCTCTAGATCATTGAGCCTTCCATGCAACCACCATAGTCTTCTCATTGTGATCACCGATACTATAGATCATGTCGATTATGGAACTTTTTATTTCTTGTTTATGTAATATCTTATTTTCAGTCAGTTAGTTAGGGTTTCAATTGGTACAACTGTGCCATGGAGAACACTGAGGTTTTTTCATGATTTTTCATTATAATGAAATCAAGAAAATAATATTTTGTAAGGAGTCCTCCCTGAGAGGCCCTATAAAAACAATTTTATGGTATTGAACGAAATTTTTATAATTTTGTGATTTCCAAGACAGAAGTGTTGTTTATCGTCAAAATGTAATGTTTGCTCCGTGGAAGATTAATACAAATTTTGGCAATTCTGGATCATATGAATTTTTATTATGTGTTGCTTTTGTATTTATTTTCATATGGCTACATTATTCTTCTCAGATTACATCTAATAGTAGCTATTGTAAATGTTTTCATGGATTTATGGATTCATCTTAGTATGATGGTGATGAAAGATGCATGTATTGATATCAGAACTAATCCTTAAAGTGTGCTCCATGTATCTTTAAATCCCATTTAATTCTCTATTCTATCTATTTCATTATGAAATTTGATGCATCATATTCTTAAGAATTAAGCCTTCTGTATCGATTTCCATTTTTTTTGTAGTCTTCTACGAAAATACTATAACAACTAAAGAACTACAAGTTTATGCGATGTTTGCCACTATAGATATTATATTAATGCTTCTTTGAGTAATAACTTGGATCAAGATTTGTACTCCTCCTCTTAAGGATGGTTATAGATCAATTTCCCCTTTAAAAGTTTAAGTATTGAGTGTGATGTTAATTTCATCAAAGATCTAAGGCACTCATCAAGATGTCCTAGGCATTGGTCTCTCTTCAACCTAGGGGTTATCTCTAGGAGCTACAACCCATCATGAGCTTGGGACCTGTATAATACTAAAAGTTCAAAGGTTCTATGTGTTTTTAATCTTCCCTTAGCCTCCTACAAAAATCAATATACGGAAGCTATCACAAGGGAGAAAGAAGGAAGAATTTGTGAGAAACTTATGTTGCTAAAATTGAAATACACTCTTTCCCACTAGCCTTCAAACATCAAAGCATTCATCTTTGTGTGAGGACCAACGAAGAGTTGGAGAAAGGAGATCAGAGATACCTTCAACTAGGATTGAAGTTAATAAAATTTAGTTGATGTAATGTTTCTCTTCTTATGAATATATATCTATATTATTTTTCCCTCCATTATTATATGTATTCAAACTTCTATAAAAATAAATGGTAGATCTCATCTTCCTTGAGTAGACCATGTTAGGTATAAGAGTAGTCAACATTACTATTTCTCTCAATGGTTTGATATTTGTATTCTTGTTCTCATATGTGTATGAAATAGTTATTTGGAGATAGAGCTCGAATTATGGAGCTACATTAATTGGGATTATATAAGGACAATTGTTAGATAAAATGTATGAGCCATAATTATCATGATTTTATAGAATATATTTAGATTGATTGCATTAGATATAGTGGAAAAGTGTATTGTAATACATCCCACAATTTTTCTTTGATCAAGGGTATATATAAGGGACTCCTCTCCTATCTATAAGATATATATCTCCATAGAAAAAGTGGTCGCTCTATTTTTGCAGGGATCTAATGCTTAATATTAAAAAATACCTTTTACTTTTCTCTCTTGGAATTTAATTTTTAGTTGGTATCTAGGTGCTATTCTAAGGATCTTTCCTGGGCTATATTTTGGTGAATTTATCAAGAATTAAGGGTGTGCATGCCCTTTCTGTGAGAGGTAAAGAAACACATTGCATGTTGTTGCAATGATAAGCTTCTATTAGCTTTGTTTGTCCCTTCTTGATAAACTAGTAAGGTGTTGTCACCTCTTGTAGGAGGATTATTTTTACCCTATAGATTCATATTTTTTATCTATAAACTAAAATGTTGACCCCCAAATCAACATTTCTTTTTAATTGGTTTTAGTGAGTTTGAGGTTTTTCCTGCTTTGCCTACTTTTATTAGTTTGAGAATTATTTGAGCATATGGTAAGACCACTAGAAAGTATTGATAGATACAGGTGACGTATAGAGATCCTTTTTAGTGTCACATAGAGGAATGAAACTTTTACATGCCGCTTCTAGATTTTTTATAAAGCTTTGGGTGTTTCCTCTAGTATACAATGGAGTGTGCTTGTTAATATCTTTACCAATATCATACAACCTCAAAACATTCTCTATTTTATAGTTTGATGTGCATCTCATTTTTCTTTATTAGACTAAGAGAACCTTTGTATATTATAAGTATGATAGGGAAAACAATTTAACTTTCTTTTAGAATTTTTATTGATGTTATTATCTTTTCCTCTTTGAACTCTAGATTTTTCTTGCTGCATTTGAATGTTTATTAAGACAGCTTGGGGTTGTTAATTTTTTATACAAAGTTGAAAGAGAATAAGACTATTTTCTTCCTGTAAATAGTTTTAATTAAATTTCATATTGTCTTGAAACATCACCAAAGTATGGTTTTGCAACTTTTGACTCATCAAGAGTCTAAAACTAAAACATTAATTTAAAATTTACTAGAATTTTTAGTTTGTAGAAAATAAAAATTAGAATAACATTTAGGGCCATCTTGTAAGGTTGGGGATTAAATTATTTAATTCCAGTAAAACAAGAGTAGTAGTTAGTAGTGGGAGATAAATTGTCGGGGGAAATCCCCTAACATGTGAGTTAAGCACAAGGTCACACTACAGAAATTCAATAGAGAAACTCAGTAATATACCTTGTCCACTTGTTTGAGTAATTGGTTCACTACTATGAATACAAGGGTATCTAAGGTGCATGGTCTTATGTGTACAATCTCTTCTAGAGAATTTAGACTTTGTTTCTTTAACCATTAGTGTTGTCCAAACCATGATGTTTCACATTCATTCTTTTGAGAAGTGGCATTAATTTATGGCATCTCATAGGTAAAATCCTATGGGAAGTGTATATACCTCACCCAAAAGTTCAATCACCATACCAGACCCGTTGAAAGTTCCTTGTTAACCTAATTAATTAAGTTTTTTTTTTGTGGAATTGTGTCTAATTCTATTACAAAATAGTAATGAGAGAAAGAACATTGCATGTATAAATTACGATGTATATTTGCAACTACTCATGAAGTTTTATTTCAAATCACAAGACACAAACCTACTTTCCTACTCTGCGAACATTAATTCACAATTTAGAACAAAAAGTTTAGACATGCAATAAGAAATAACACACATGCAACAAGTATTTTTCTCAAGGAAATAAAATTGCTAAAAACCCCTATATCTGGTTACATTAAATCAGAAGAATAGAGATGTATTACTATTTCTTTGCTCAACTATGCACAACTTGCAAGTGCATAGCCTATCTCTCTGCTCACTAATAAGCTTTGACCCATACTTAGTCAATTTTTATCTCTTTTGAGCTGCTATTTGCATGCACAATTATTGAGGAAAGAGGCCCCTGTTAATTAGGAAGTTCCTACAAAGTTCTTTTGCAATTCATCAAGGTTGATCACCCAACCTCATGCAACACCTGGACACTCAACTAGTTTACAAGTGCTGGTTAACTACCTTGGAAACTCCATCACAATTGAAAACTCATATTCTTTGCATGCATGAGATAATTATTAGTTGATTGATCAGTTAACTAGATGATCTCTAAGTTAGAATGATGCCCCACTACTTAACTAACCACAAACTAGTTCTATTAATAGTTAGAACTAGTTTAAGTCATTACAACTTAAATTAACTCAACCTAGACTTCTAAAATTTTGGAATCACTACATACAACTGAATTTCATGCCCTTAACTCAAATTAACTAAGATAGACTCCTGTAAGATAGGAATAATCGCATGAAAACTAAACTTCAACTCATTAACTTGAATTGAGTCTTCTTAACTGGGTGACAAGAGCCATGTCACCTCAATTAACTCCAAGTTATTGTCCAATGTGGAATTTCAAATTTCTTCAATTTAATAAAGGAAAAATCAAATTGAGAATTCATTGCTGCATTTTTAAACACTCCCTTTGATCAAGAAAGGGATTATCAAGCACCCTTATGCTGCACTTGTGGAATGTACTGCATGGAACACCTCTCATTGTTGTTGCTTCTACTGCAACTAAGAAGCATCCAAAAAAAAGAATCAACTATGTCTTCAATTGGTTATTGGGAAACCTATGTTGTTGTTGACTCTCCTACTAAGCCTCCTACTCTACTGTTAACACTCCTTTGCACTCCTCAGTATATGACTAACATTGATCCTCTAGCTACTAAACATTGTGGGTCCTCATAGCAAGGTAATTATCGATGAGGAGAATGCCTTAATGGACCTCACCCAAATTTCTACAACTTTGGGACTAAGTATATACATCACCCCACCTCACTGCTAGAGGTATCACTGCATGCATGGGAAAATGTGATTTACTCATACTACTATTGCTACTTCTCTTCTAATGCTTCCAAACTACTGCTACAACCAGTGCAATAATGATTATGGTCTCCCTAGGTCCTAAAGTACTAGCTTCCATAGGGTTACTCCCTTTGAAACTAGACTCCCTCTGAGTTTCAAGCTTCATGTGGGAACTAGTTTAACTGATTATACTAAAATTAACTCAACCTAGGCTCCTAAACTTTAGAAATTACCACATACAAGTGAACTTCATGCCCTTAACCTGAATTATATGGTCTAGACTCCTATAAAATATGAATAACAACATGAAAACTGAACTTCAATTCATTAACTCGAATTGACTACTCTCAACTGAGTGACAAGAGCCATGTCACCTTAGTCAACTCCTCCAAATTGTATGCTGATGTGGAATTTTGAATTTCCTCAATTTAATCAAGGCGAAATAAAATTGAAAATTGCTTACTGCATTTTTCAAAATTACATTCTATTTTTTTGAATCACAAAAATAACAATTTTTTTTGTAGTTCCATACACATACTCAATAGTCCATTGTGATCCAAATTGTACATTTGGAATGTTATATGGCCCAACAAGTATAAGTGCTTGTTAACTCAGTGGTTATTTCAAGTTCTTCAAATAAATTGTTTTAAGGTGGAGTTTGATGCCTTATTTTAGTAGATCGACATTAAATTTCACATGTTAAGAGAGACCAATTGTTTAAAATTTCTATATATTATTTCTATTAACAATTTGAATAAAAATATAATTATAATTTATTATTTAATTGTTGAATATTATTAGTAAATTTTAAATCACAATGAAGTGACTATTCCAAGTTATCTCAAAAGTTTGAATAAAACTATATAATTATAATTTAGGATTATAATTGTGGAATACATTTAGTAAAATTTAAATTTACAATGAAGTGGCATTCCAATGTTATCTCATCATTTATTTATGGATTTTAAAAGAGTTTGATTTTTTTTATTTTTTCATTATTTATTATATAAATTAAAAATATTTTTATTATTTAACTTCAAATTTTTTAGTAATTATATTTTTAATTTCAATATTTTTTTCATTAATTAGAGATTTTAGTAAGAAGATTAACCCTTACATACTATATCATTTGTAATTAATTGATTTAACATGTGTTTTAAGTTGGATAAATTATCATTTTTTAATTAGATTTAATTAATTTTTAGAATAGGAAGTGATGGGTGTATTGTTAAGTCACTCTCCTATGTGAAGGTTGTTGGTTAGAAACTTGGTGAGAAAAAGTCCAATCATGTTAATAAAGTAGCCCAAACCAAATGCAATCCCTAGATAATTTTGATTGCTTAAATCACTTTTTCAAACCAAAAATTAATTCCCATTCTTAAAGACACAAATGACTTAACAAAAAAAATTACCATCATAATTTATATTTTTTATAAATCTTTTAAGTTTAATAAATTTAATGTATATTTCCATATACATTAATTATATTAATTATATATATATATATATATATATATATATATATATATGAAATTCCAAAAAAAAACAACCAAATGTCACTAATGATTTCTTATCTAACCTTAATTTAAATACTTAGGCACCAAAAATCAAAACAATCACATTCTAAGCCTAAGATGTATCACTCAACAATCCTTGATATCAAAATTTTAAAATTATTTCTATACTTATCTTTCTTGATATAGATTATTTTTATATATTCATATTTCCTCTCATGATCTTGTACTTCTTTATTTGTCCTTTTTGTTTTTCTTCTTTCTTATATTTATATTTATATTTGCTTGTTCACTTGTGCAAATTAATACCGAATTCGATTTAGTCAACAGAAATCCTATTCACTTGCAGGTGTAAAACTCTGTATCAAAATGGGAATTATAATCTGAAAACCGCTCGGCCGAGCTTTATAAGAGTTCGTACTCAACACTCAAGTTTCATCAATTTGAAATTTTGAGCTACACGGAAACTGTGGTTCACTTGTGCAGAGACATAGGATTCTTCTTAACCACGCATCTATTATATGTTACTGTTGGTAGGTACGGGCAAATAAATATACACTTCCAATAGAAGAAATTGAAGCGACTGAAAGAACCTTTTTGAATGAAAGTGGAAGTAACTAGGATAAACCTTTTGAAATAGAATACAAAGTAATAAGTTGCTGTCCAGCCCTAACGGTGAAAGAAAAAACTGTCAATGAAGAAAAAAGGAATTTGATGTTTTGAATAGTTAATATTATATTTGCAGTCATGCATGACTTAACGGGAGGAGGTGCACCTTGAGTGAGGAGCAGCATTAGTACTATTGGGTATGACACGCAGAAATTTGGTGACAGAAAATGATCAGTTCATCATGCATCTGGAAAGCAAAATTTACAGATATCTTTTATATAAAGAATGAGTTCTTGGTTGAGAAAACCTCACAGGGCATCTTTACGGATATTTGACCACCTCGGGGAGATTTGGAATCGCACAAAATATTATTATTCCACCGACCCAACGAAAAGACAGACATTCATTCGTTCATTCTCTTTTCGAGTCACGCGTGCATGAGCAAGAAAGAGAGCAATTAGGTTTTTAAAAACTGGAATGATGTCGTCACGCTGACATCAGTACCATCAGCTTCACGTTAGTAGATGCGAGTCGAGCGTTACTCCATATGGTAGACGACAAAAAAAGCATGCAGAGAATACAAGGTAGGCATGCCTGGAGCGAATATATGTAATAGAAATAACGAAAAGGAATTCTTGTTCCTTTTGTTTACATCACACGATAATATACGGCGATAAAAATTAATTTGATATATTGTTTTACTAAGTGCGTCTCCCAATTTTTTCTGCTTTTCTCAGATTCACTTTCTACGAGGAATTCTCTTTACAGTGCCTTCACGTTGATGAGATATGTGGAATGATGCTTCCATCGCAGGGCTATCTAAACCTAATCTTTTTGGTTGGAGTTGCTCCGATATGAGGCAGGTTGTTATAATATAATAATATATCACCTCGGCGCTGTTCTATGATGGAAAGGCAGAGAAGGATAATATACGATAAAACAAAACAAATTTTTATTGATAAAACTTTTCACATACACAGTTATCCATACAGGTGAGATTCTTGGCTTTTTACCCATTAACAATGACCTAATAACCTAATCACAGGTATATAAAAACTCACTTATTAGATTGGGAAAAGAATAAAGAGTCACTCACTAACTTTATGGAATACCTAATCTTTAAGTTAACTTTATTTAATTTTTACTAATTTGTTTATGCAAATTTAGATTAAATTAGACTTTTTCAAATCTCGAACTAACTCACACACTCACATTAAATCAGATTTTTCCAAATATAGACGGAAATACTCACTCTACATATATTGTATGATTCCCTTTTCATTGCATGTTTATAAGAATAGTTTACTATTTCTAATATTTCATATGGGTTAATAATAAACTAGCATGGATCCATTTTAAATACAGATTTAACTAGTAGAGAAGGATTTAATTTCTTTATCTGTAATTTTTTTATGAGCCTATTATTATTTAAATATTTTGTATAGTTATTTTTTATTTATTTATTAAAAATAAGAAAAACTTCTTTAATAACAAATAAACTTTACAGATCATACTAAACTGTAAAATGACCCTCTGATTGAAAACTTTAACCTAGACTGTAAAATGACCCCTGATTGAAAACTTTAACCTAGACTGTAAAATGACCCTTTGATTGAAAACTTTAGCCTAAACCTAAAACTGGATATATTTTCTTGGTTTCTCGTTCTACCTACGCACTTTGATCTGTGGTTTTATATACGAGAAGGGGCACTTTTTCTCGCTTAATGTCAAAGGAATCAATAAATGCGCCTCGGTTCAAGATGGTTAAGAACTCCCTTTTTCGCAGGATGTGACTACCGTTTACCTTTTGGATGTTTTGGACTGACCCAACGATGCATAGCGTTGTTGCCATCCATACGGTGCGGCCACATCATTATTCTTGCTAAATGGATTCATTGAATAACATCATGACGTTGGTTTTAGTTTCCATTCATTTGTTACTATTTGGAGTGAAGCGTGGGACAAGCAAGATGATAATTGTTAAATACAATGAAAGCTAATATTCAAATATCAAATGAAACACGGAAAAAAGACAAGGCTGGATACTTCGTAATGTCATATGTAAATTTCATCTGATAAGGAATAAAATATTGTTTAAACATGGTTCGATACTTCGTAATGTCATATGTAAATTTCATCTACTAAGGAATAGTGTAGTGTTTAAACACGGAAAAAAAACATGGTTGGATACTTAGTAATGTCATAAGTAAATTTCATGTAATAAGGAATAATATATGGTTTATTTATAGAATTATTGTTTAATTTATAAATGGAAGAAAATTATTTATATTAGGGTGGCTTCACTCGCTCAAAGTCAATTCCATCTATTATCATTATTATAACTTCTGCCGGTTCATAAAACTTTAATCATGACACATAAGGTTAGTGAAAATTTTAACCCATAACCATTTTCGTAACAATACACCTTAAATACAACAAGAAGCAATTTATATTATTATGAATTGGAAAATCAATCTTAAAGATGTTACAAAAGATGTGGGGAGTGCGAGAAGATAATAGAAGTTATTGTCTTTTTCCACCCATACTCTCATGATCACTTTTCGTAGTTTCAAAATGATTTATATGTAAGTTTTACACCTTACTATTTATATGTAGGTAAAAGTAGAATGATATATGTGAAATAAAGGGATTGATATATTGGGTATCAAATGAAATATAGAAATTATGTGAGGTTGGGCATATTGTAATAGGATAGTCAAAGTATTGGGAATGACGTAGAACTTACTATAATTATGAGAGATATTGTTTATTTGTGGAAGGGAGAAAATTATATATATTATTATAGGTTGATATGTAAAATGAGTAATAAATATATTTAAAATATATTGAAAGTTTATAAGACAGATTTATTGTATTTCCTCACCTTAGTCTCACAACCACTCGTTTCAAAATGATTTATAGATAAGTTTTATACTTTGCAATTTACATGCATGTGAAGATAGAAGGATACATGTGAAATGTAAGGAGAATATATTGGATGTCAAATGAAACGTGGAAATAATGTGAGTTTGAATATGTTTTAACATGATTTGTAAAGTGTTTTGGATGAGGTAATATTATAATTTTTTCTTTTTGTAAGCTGAGGTGGTGCCATTTCCTATTATCAAAAGGAAAACATTACATAGCTAGGGTGGTCTCAACCCGCCCCGTAGGGAAACTGGGTTTATTGACCACCGATAATTTTTCACAGCTGCCCAAAAATAAAATGTTTTTAACTTGTCTTTCCATGCCTTATACACTTTATCCTTTTCCCTATTACTACTGACATACATCTGCAAATATATATAAACATAAACCTTATGCATGGCTAAAAACAAAACAGAAATTAACAGTTTCTAAATTCATCAAGGACATGCCTTCTTTATTGTTCCTCAGGATTCTCTTGCTGCTTTTTCTCTTTTTTGATCATCACCCCGCTTGCCTCAAGCTGCTGTTGTAGGTCCTCCAGCTGCTTGTCTTGCATGAGCAGCGTGATTACAATATTCTTCAATTCTTTCTTCAAATTCGGGATTCCCTGCGACAATTCGGTCATTTCCACCGCTATCTGTTCCATGGCTTTAGCCATGAGCCTCTTCATAACCCAGTACAGGTGCAGTGACTGTTTGTAAAGAGTCATTCTTCCTCTGGTGTGCCCTGGGTTAGGCAAGAGACTTATCCAATTTTTCATCTCATCCTTTGACTGGGCCTAGATGGCCTCTTCCTCCCAATGCTCAATAATTCTCTTAATTTTTGGGTTAGTTTTCTCCCTATACTCCTTCTCTACAATCCTGACTCTAGTTCGTATTTTCTGCCTGCTCTGTCTGCTCCCATCTCCCCTCTCTGTCTCCGCGTCCTCTTCATGGCTTGCGCAACACCGGCGCCCCCGTCTGCTGCGGCCTGCCGCCACATCCCGACCTCTTTGGCCTCCTCTTCCCCTGCAGCCTCTCCCTCTCCTGTATCTTCCCCTGCCCCCTTCTATTCCATTCTTCGGGCTCCCTCCTTCGTCCTCCCCATATCCTATCACAGTTTTGTTTCGGCCATTTCTCCTTATCGCCTGCGCGGACTCCTCCCGACCCTCCGTCATGTTCTCGCTCTCTCCTTCTGAAATCTCATACACAGGGATGACCTGCTGCAGGCTTTCCTCCATCTTCCGCTCGCCCTTCCTAGCCACTTCTTTCCATCCCTAGTCTTCGTCTGCTCCACTACTTCGCATCCATCGTTGCGCTGTCTTGCTTCCCTCTGCGTACATGTTCTCCCTGCTTCTGCAATTCCTCTCGCCTTCCTCTCGACTCGCAGGTCTTCCCGTTCCCCTATCAATATGGCTCTGCTCTGTGCAGCCTTTCCCTACTGCTCTGCGGTCTTTCCCTCGCAGTTTGCTTCACCACCCTCCCTTCGCTGTCCCTCTCCTCTGCATGCCTTTCCTACTTATGCTTCTGTTCGCTGCCCCTGATCCCCGCACCATCATTCCTCGGGCTTGTCCCTGACATCCTGTCTCGTCCACCGTCCTGTCGAGCTGCTCCACTAACCTGTCCACCGCTCCATTTACCTGTTGCAATAATACCTTGATATTTGCCTGCATTCGCTTGCTTCTCCCGCCGCCGAAACATGATTTATTGCCTCTCCACGTCACGCAACCCGATCGGGTGAGGTAATATTATAATTATTAAAACTATTGTTTAATTTAATTATTCTTTATCTAAATAAAAATATTTTATTGTTATGGGTTGAAATGGAAAATTAACTTTAAATATTTTGGAAAAGAAATATATTACAAAAGAGAATGACAATAAAGTAAGATAATGAAAATTATTTTATTTTCCGGCTTTGATATTCATAACTACTTTTTTAAAATGAATTATTGTATGTTTTACACTTTGTTATGATTTACTGGATTTAGTTTTTTTTTTTTTTATTTCTTTCAATTCACAATGGAATCCTATAAATCTTAGGGTAGTTGAAAATGGATATTTCTTGAGTTTACTATGTATAAAATTTCATATGCTCAAACGTCAAATTTGATTAAACTTGTAATCATTGAGAGATAAGATTGGGTATTATCAAACACAATGTATTATGATTAAATCACTAACAAAAATTGTACTATCTAAAATATAGATCATTTTGGGATTATGTCTCATAGTGATAATTCTTGTTTATGCCATAGATATGACCATCTAAAAATCATAATATTCTCACAAACATAACTAAGGATTGAATATTCACATTACGTCATGGGTTCAACTTAGCATGTTAAATTATATGAATTTTTTCCTTAACCTTGTATGCATACTAATGTGGATGATAATGCATTTATTTTTATCACATATTTTTAGATTGATGTACATCATAAGTTTTCATCCAATATTTTGTTACTTTTTTGCTCGATTACCTATGAACTCTTCATTTGAATTTGTTAGATATAGTTTTACAAATCTAATTAGTAATTAATATTTCTTTTTCAACCATGTTTCTCTATTCTTCAATAGAAATAGAAGTATCTAGATGACTTGTAAGAATAGTTAAGGTATATTATAGAGATCATCTTATTATGGTAGCACCCTATACATCTTGCAACAACAACATATGAGCACCAATATTTTCATTTCTTTTCCATGGCCATGCATTGTAATAACTCCTTTAATGTTTTAATACAATTGAAATTAGGGACTTTCTTCATCAAAAGCTTAAATTGGAAAGGAATTTATAAATATACTTATATATATATATATATATATATATATATATATATAATTATATATTATATATATATATATATATATTACTTTTATCTTACAAATTTTGTTTTCATATGGTTTATATACATCCATATTCATTTGACTTATCAAACTTCAAGATGATTCATGTTAATATCCGAGTTTTAATATGACTTTGGAGTGAGTTCTTTTGTCATTGTATATGAAAAGGAATTGTACATGGTAAGCTAGTCTTTACAAAATTCTCATAGATCCATGCCACATTTACACTAAATAAATTAGAAATCTCCTACATTTGGTTTAGTAATCAAATAAATTGAGATTATATTAGTGCATTACTTTAAACTAGTTTGATTAATTACATCTTAACAGGTTATATTTACATTAATTCTATAAGAGTTCATTTTTTTAAATAAATTATTCTTGGTAAGTGTTATAGCACCGTTTACCACCCTTGGTATTTGTGATGCTTGGTTTATGACCTAGGCCAACCCCTCCTTCCAGAGTTGGTCCAAATATTTTAAAAATAGTGTTTTATTCCTTGTACGCTACTTTGCCTTGAGATAAAAGCATGTACATGCGGGTTAGTCAATACCCAATCCACACATATGTGTTAAAACAATTAAAAAAATTAAATTTCCTTAATTATCGGTAGAGTTCATGGTTTTTACCTGTTGCTTACCTCTTATTGCCTGTGGCCCAACTATTTCCCAACTAAAAAACTAATTGGGAGGAGTATAAATAGACTTCTATGGGAAGGCCTTAAGGAGGAGAAGAGATAGAGTTATTATACTGAGATTATCCCTAACTGAGTCTAAAGTATCCCTATGCTTCAAGCACTTCCCCAAGTTTTAGGAAACCCTTGTTTCCTTGATTGTTGATATTTTCCCTCTTGCTTGAGATATGATGGTATTGGTTATGGAAGGAGGTTGTTGAAGACTAGGACTAGATTATTGTGGATGACGGTTCTGCTTGGAGCTGGAAGAAGAAGACTCAGGTGAATTCTCTTCATGTTAGTTATAACTTTCTACAATAAAAAGAAGTGTTGTCTTGTTTCCAAGATTAACTGTGTTTATCCATTAGATATTGTTGTAATTCATATATGAATGTATTTTGATGTATAACTAATCATTTTCTTATATGATATAAAGTTAGTTTCATTAAAATTCTTTATCTATATAATGCTATGTATGTTCGAATTGAATAATTTTCAGGTTTGGCAAACATCAAGAGTTGCAGAGGGTCTGAACCCTGCGGGATCTACCCGAACGAAGGACATCTGGGTATGGTCGCTCTCACATAGTTTGTTTATTTAAGAATTTTGCCTGAGTTGTATAAGTGTTTCTTACTGTAGTTTTCTCTTGATCTGTTGGGGTTCCAACTCAAAGCGCTAGGGTACTTATTCCCGTAACGGAATTGGTGACTCCGTTGGGGATAACAATCTTGTTATTCCTTGTTTCGGTTGTTCATTGTCAATCAGGGCTCAGTTCCTAGTTTGCTTGCTGTGACAATTTATTTGGTCCAATAGAATCTCAAACCTTAAGTCTGATCTTTTTGATCTAGCTTTGTTTTTTATTTTTCTTGCAAAGCTTTGTATACGCACTTTAGTCTGTTTATAGTGGCATACACATGCTAGTTTCTGTGAAGTGAACCCCCGTATATGCGAGTTTCCTTATCAGAAACACGTGTACATGCCTCTGTTCTTGAACGCAGTCGCGTATATCATTTTTTGCATCGTCTTTTCAAATCTCTCTGCCCATAAAGATTTGTTTCTTGGTCTGTTTAGTCTCTGAGTGGTTAGTTTCTGTCTCTAGAATTTTATTATTCTGCGAGCTTACTATTTTGAAGTCTCTTTCACTTTAGAATGATTTGGCCTAGGTTTGCTTTTGAGTGAGTTTTATGATTTGTGTTTTGTCACACAAGACTTCGTACATAGGTTCTTGATTGTTCTAGTCCTCTAGAACAATAGATTGTTTTCAATATTAGTATCAAGCTCAGTTATTGGTCTACTTGCTTTGCTTTCCATCATTTTGTGGAGTTATACCTTTTCTTTCTTTTTGAAAGTCTTTTTTGACAAATTTGAAAGTATTTCTTTCCCGACTTCTTAGTCAGTTTGTCAAGATCTTTGCTACTGTTTGGATCATTTAGTACAAGTTGAATCATTTTTGTTCAATTTTTCATTCGTTGTTGAATTTGTAACTTGCAAAGACTCCTTATGTTGTTCTTTCGATCTTTGAGTCTTAGTGGAATTTAGAGTGCTTTCAAAAGGTTTTTTTTATTGTTTCTTGAAAAAGAAAAGATCTTAAAAAACATTGCTTTTGTTTTATTTTGCCAAGTTTGATTTTGGTTTCTTTCGATTTTTGAAAGTGAATTGTGATCCTTTTGGATTTATCGTTCTTGTTTGGAGAGAATTTTGTATTCAAAATTTGTATTCTTTTCAGCAATTAAGTTGGATTATTAATAGTTATAAATAATTTCTTTCATTCCTTTTTAGAGTAATCTAGGATCTTGCATCTTCATTACACCTTGCAATAGGGTAGTTTTGCATTATTAAAGCATCAAAAGTATTTTTAGTTTTTGTATGTGTGAAGTGTGTTTTAAGAAAAGAAAAGAAAAAGTTTTTTGCTTTATAGAAGTTTCGTAGAACCCATGTAGAGATCTCTTTTCATCGAAGAACAAACGATGGCATTCATGTAAGTTAGTTTTCATTGATTTCTTTTGTGTCATACAAACACCATTGGTTTCATTTCCGTTTATACCCTTGACTTAAAAGAACAGCCATTAAAAATCAAGCACTTAATAAAAGTAAACAAGAACTTTTGTATTGTCATTAGAATACACCAACAATTTTATGTTTATTCAGGGCTTGGATTAGGTGAGAGGAGAGTTAACTCTCCAAGGCTACTCCAAATTGTACAACATAGAATTTTGATTAAAGAGCGAAATCCAAGAGCATTAGGGAGACCGGGAAAGCTCCATGACTGGGAGTAAAGCACAAGGGTTAGTGAAGATAAGGACGAGAGATATTCCCTCTCTTACTTATCAGATTCTACCTCGCGACTGTTCCACCTGGCTTCTGATATGAGTTGGTGACCATAGTTGCCTATCCTAGGATCCACACTGGTGGCTACGAAGGAGAATTTCGTGGCACCTGAGGTTGACGTTGTATCACGTTCAACAGTACTTGTGGAGGACAGCCTTGTGAAGCTTGGGGGCTTGCACTGACAAAGGCTGTTATCTGGATGTCAGTGTAACTACCTCTGATACCTTCGCTAGTAAGCCTGGGGCATAATTACCCCACTCTATTTTTAGAAGAACCTTATTATTAACATTCTTGTATTTTGGTGTCTGGTCCTAATCACCCGGAGTGGAAATACTTGGAATTTGTTTGATTGTTGATATATTTAGGGACATTTTAGTGAGTTTTTTGTGCTCCTAGTCAACCTAGATTTATTATTTTCTTGATTCTTTAAGTAGATATTTTAAATAATTCAATGTGGTTGACCGACCATCTCGACAGTCTTGGAGACTTTGTGGGCTTTCACCTACAAGTCCGGAGCCTTCTCTTAGAAGGCGTAGGAGCAATTCTCCTAGTGGTTTCCAACCAGTGGTAGCAGGCGCATTAGAGATTAATCCTCCGCTTGGGGGCATTAGTTCTCAATATAGACCTGGTAGTAGTACAGAGTTAGAGAGTAACACAACAGTTCTTTCTCGAGTACTCTTCCATTCAGAAGATATTATTGAAGTAGAAGAGCTTTCAGAGTTGGTTGTGACTCTAAATTCTCCTCTCCCTCCTAATCATCCATACATTTTGTTATATGTTGGAATTTCAACTCACAGGCCTTTGAGCCTAGGCTTACATACATCTATCCCTTCAATGACCACTGGTGGAAGCATGGAATCCACGAGGAATGTTGCTAGCATGCAGATTCCCATATCTGTACAAGGGAGAGGAACTCTTTCCATCCCTTCTAAAATTCCCAACACAACTATATTTGGGTCCACTTCCATTCCGTTGATGAGTGGAAGTTCTCAAGCTAATGCATCCAGTTTTGGATTTTTCCCTTTTCGAATGCCCTGTCAAGGTATTCCTTTGGTTCCTTTGAATATACCATCAACCGCCTCTACATCCATGATGAGGGATTGACTTCTTTTCAGGGTTCCTCATTTGGAAGTGGTCATATACCACATTCCGATCCAACAGTGGGGTCAATGCCTTTTCCTTTTAAAAGTCAAGGAAGTAACCCCTTCCAAAGTTGGACAAACCTTGCGGTTAGTGGGATAGGAGCCGGGAATCAATTTTTTGGCCAACAACGGAATGTCCCGTATTCTTCAATTAATTCATTTCAAAGCTTTTCGCCCTCTACTAATGCATAGAACCATTATCAAGGGCTATCAACTCCTTTCAATACTTCGTTAGGGGGTAACTTCACTGGTTACAGAGAATTTTTGGCAGGAGTTGGTCAATCTCCAAATTTTGCTGGACCACAAGGATCACATTTTAGTTTAGTAGGCTCTATGAGTTACTTCGGGCAACCTAGTGCCTTTCAAAATCCAGGTCATTCTTTTCAGACATTCGGGAACCTCACCCATTCTGGATGGAATTCCCCAGGTCCTCCACGACTTCTTTTTCTAACCACGTTTAATTTGCCATACTTAACTAAATTTACAAATGATCTAATTAGGTACAATCTAGCTTGGCCTCCGGTTCCAGCTAAACTTCCATCAGATATTCCAAAGTTCGAAGGGAAGAGTGGTGAAGACCTGGGAGACCATGTGACCACATTTCACTTATGGTGCTCATCCAACTCCCTGATAGATGATTCAATCAGGTTGAGGTTATTTTAGCGCACTCTAACCGAGAATGCGGCCAAATAGTATATAGAGTTTCCAGAAGGCACCTATACTTCTTTCGCTAATTTGGCTAATATTTTATTGAACCATTTTCAGTTGCATGTCTGCTATGAAGCCGGAACTGAGCTTCTAGCCAAATTTCATTAAGACATGACAACTCACATTTCGGATCATATCCAGGAATGGAGACACAGAAAAAGGCTTATTAAAGCCGAAATTCAACCAGATTTATCTTGAATGGTTTCTAAAATCATTACAACCTAAGATCTCAAATGATGTTTCTCTTTCTGGTGTTTATTCAGAAGAGTAGGCTATTTTTTGAGCTCGGCAATTAGAACTGATATATTCTCAGTCTGGGACTCTTCAGAAAATCCTACCTGATGCTCCTAGATCTAAGGTTGATTTAGCCAAACAAAAGTTAAGCCCTCACACTGATGGTATAGTTGGATCAATTGACGCAAATATGGTGAACCTTTTGAACCAATTGTAGCACTTGTCTCTACAAACTGCTTCTTCTAACCAAGCAGCACTGTCTACACCTTTTCCTTCCCAACCTACCTCTATAAACGTCATCCAGACCTCTAACCCCAAAGGAAATCAACAATCCGATGGGAAGAAGAAGGGACAAGGTAAGAAGAAGAACCAGGAAGGGAAGGGTAATGCGAACAAGCCCAACGATGGTGCCGGTGAGGGTAGAAAAGAGTCCAAGAAAAAGGTTAAATTTCCATTCAAGCTATGCAATGGAGATCATTTGACTCACCTCTGCCCTAAGATTCAAGATGCTCAACGCCTGTTAGTGCAACAAGGGTCCTCTAGCTCCCAAGCTATCCTACCTAACCCTTTTCCCCAAGGGTAGGGCTACTCAAGGCTTGGTCAATTCCTCTCCCTCCACAACATGCATTAAGAATGATATAGGTAACATGCTGGAGGATTTCAAGAGTGAAATGCTGCATAGGATTTCAAGAGTGAAATGTTGCATAACTTTTCACTTCAAATGCATACCATGCAAATCAAAAGAAATAAGGAAGAATCAAAAAGGGCACTAGCTATTTTATTCCCTAGATGCACCAAAATACCTCCTAGAAATGAGTGCCCATTAAATGACATAGAGGTTTTCCTAGTCTGTGAAGAAAATCATGCAACATACAACTGCCCTTCTTTTCCAAGACTAAAATTTGTATATCAAGGAGCATAAGGGGGGTTAGAGAAACTTTGTTTCATAAATCAAAGAAGACATTAAGGACCTTAGCCATATAAACAAGGCATGCAAGGTAAACACTACTCTTATTATAATCCAAATCATCATACACCCTTGCAAACTTGTTACTCTTACACTCACCCAACATGGTCCAAACCTTATTATTGGCCTTATGATCCTCCATATGCTCCTCAACCTGTCAACAATCCTTTTCATCCATCCACCCCAATCTTCTCAATGGGGCAACCCATCACAACAGTGCAAGCCTCAAGTTAACCAACCTCCTGCTTTACTGCCTCCACCCCAACCTCAACTACAAATCACTCATCCTACTCCACCTAAGCAACCTCAAATTCCTGCTCAAAAAATCCAAACCAAACAACAAGAAAGAACAATGGGTCTATAGTGGAGAGACATATTATCCTTCTTATTTTGTGGAAATAAAGTAGATCAACCTTAGGTTTGGGAGAGTGCTTCCAGATAACCACCCACCTTCTCTGCTTGAAGAGCTTGAAGGAGAGAAGGAAGAGAGTGTTCCTCAATTCAATTCACCTCCTTTTCCTAAGAGGATCCACCCTAGACAACACACTCCAGAAGAGGTTGAAATTTTGGGAGAATTGAGGAATTTATGTGTTAAGATACCCCTTCTCCAAGCTATTAAATATGTTCCCATATATAATAAGTTCATCAAGGAGAAATGTTTCAAAAATCCTGGGAGAAGAAAAGGAGACACCCCCACCATAAATGTTGTTGGGAAATTATCTAATTTGATGCTTCGCAGGGTAATCTTCCTAAAATATCTAGACCCTAGAAGCCCTGTAGTATATGTGCACATTGATGGCCTTATAGTCCTTAACATCCTAATTGATCTTGGGGCTGAAATTAATGTGATGACTAAGGAAACCATGCTAAAGCTAAACCTCCAAGGGACATTGAGAAACGCCACCACAGTGTTGGATCTTGTAGATAGATCCATAGTAGCACTCGAGGGAGTTTTTGAAGATGTTATGGTCTCCATTGACTCTTGGGAATATCCTACTATTTCCTAGTTCTCTAGCCCAAAACCAAGTTTAATTGCTATCCTCTCATCTTGGGAAGGCCATGGTTAGCCACTGTTATTGCTTACATTAGTTGTCAGGTTGGGAACATGACCATTAAGAATGGACACTTATCTAAACATTTGGTATTGTATCATTCTTCTCAACCTTCTATTGAGCATGACGTACCCTTGTAGTTAAGAGATGAATAATAAGATGAACTGTATCACACCACCCCCTACCGAATATGCACTCTCAAAATCATTACTAGAGGGGGGAACCTGATGATGATGATTTCATTGACCACATCCTCCAGAATCAACCTCCCACTCCCATACCCATTAATGAGTTGATGAAATAATTTGAGAGTAATCCTTGGGCTGACTTATGCCCTATTGACTCAAGTCCAGACTAAGCCAAGATTGTAGAGTTTGGCCCATCCAGAACCTTAAATATCAACCCTTCTTGCTTGGCCAAACAAGAAGAACAATTGTGTAAAGTGTTGAGGCGACACCTGGTTGCTTTTTCTTAGGGCTATAAAGACATTAAAAGTGTGCATCCCTTAGTTTGTACTCATCATATTTACATCAAGGAGGTATGCAAGCCTAAGTGTCAACCCCAGAGGAGGATGAACCCACCTCTTAGGGATATTGTGAAAGAATAATTTCAAAGACTACTTGATGTAAGGTTCATATACCCCATTTCAAATAGTGAGTTGGTATCAACTCTTGTGTTAGTTGCTAAGAAGAATGGGAAGTGGATAATCTATGTGGATTATAAGGAACTCAAAAAGGCTACAAAGAAGGACCATTTTCCCTTTCCCTTCATTTCCCAAGTCCTAGATGGCCTTGGAGGGAAGAAATTATTCTCCTTCCTGGATGGATTTAATGGATACAATCAAATCCAAATTAGCCTCGAAAAATAATTGAAGACCACATTCACATGTCCTTGGGGTACATTTTCTTATAGAGTTCTTCCATTTGGTTTGTTTAATGCCCCTGCTACATTTCAGAGGGAAGTTTTGATTATTTTTTCTTAATTGGTTCATGACTCTATCAAAATATACATGAATTATTTCACTCCTTATGGATGTGACCTCCATGAATCCCTCTCCAATCTGCGCAAGGTTTTCAAACAAATGCATTTAAATTCCCTGAGAAATGTGAGTTTTTTATGAATTAGGGAATTGTCCTTGGCTATTCCATATCCAAGGAAGCGATATAAGTAGACCCAAAAAAAATTCCATCATCAAAAGGGTCCCTACCCCTCAGAAGAAAAGGGATTTCAAGAGCTTCTTGGGACTAGTTGGGTATTATAGGAGATTCATGCAAGACTTTAGTAAGGTGGCTTCACCTTTGTTTTACTAACCAAAGATTTAGATTTCTATTTGAACAACAGTTGTCAAGAGGCCCTTGAAGTTTTGAAAGAAAATTTTACCACTGCACCCATCCTAATAGGTTCCAATTTGGCATTACTTTTACATATCCATACTAATGCATCAGATAAATTTGTGGCGGGAGACTTGGGACAAGTAGAGGATAATTTTCCTTATGCTATTTACTTCATTATTAAGAAATTTTGTAAAGTTGAGTTGAATTACACTCTCACTAAAAAAGAGCTCTTAGTTGTAGTACATTATTTAAACAAATTTAGGCACTATATCACTGGGTACCAATTTTTTTCAGACTAATCATGCAACCATTAAATATTAGATAAACAAGCCTGATGTTAATGCTAGGATAATTAGGTGGTTGTTATTGTTACAATAGTTTGATTTGACTATTATTGACAAACCAAGAAAAGAAAATGTGGTTGCAGATATCTTTTCCAGGTTAACCTTTCCTTCATGTAATGAAGAGATGGCATATGATAAACTGCCAAATGTGCACCTCTTTTCCATCTTGGTGTTTTCTTCTTGGTTTGGTGACATATAAAACTACTTGGTCGCTGGGAGTTTCCCCCCTAATCTATCATCTAGGGAAAAAGGAAAGATTGTAAGGAAAAGTTGTTGGAAAAATACTCAGGGGGGGTTAAATCAGTATTTTCAAATAAATAAATTTTTACATTTCATATTCTTATTTATATACACAACTTTACTGAAAGGAACCTGGGTGTGTACGCAATTGTTCTTAAGACAACTAGTGTACATCTAGTAGACTTATGTTTCAAGTAATTCATCATATGTTTGTCTTCAACCCGTGCATCAGTACTTTATTAAACATTAGATAAATAGTAACCATGTGCTATAAGAAGAAAACAAACCATCACACATAAGAAACACACATGAACACCAGGATTTAAGATGTAAACCTAATGAGGGAAAAAACCACGTGTTTTTGTCATCTCTGTCTTATTTTTAATATAAAGAAAATGATTTTTACAATCTTGTACTGGTGCAAACGAATACCAATACATAGGCACCCACCTGTAGAAGGATACAACCTTCCCTCATTCTCCAACTCCTCCTTGAAGAGAGATCCAACCCCCTTATATGATTACTAGCTACTATTGGGAGGAAGCTTCGACTTCCTTACTAAAGGCTCCAACCCTCACCATCCTCCATGGACCACGTTTCATAAATTTTCACACTAGATCCAATATCAACACTTCAGCTCAACAATAAATAATAAAACTGTAACTCATCATTGTAACACAATCATCAATATCTGACTCAACTAAATCAACCAATCACTGAAACCCAATCATCAATCTTTGACACAACTGAATCAACTAATCACTGAAACCCAATCATCAATCTCTAACACAACTGAATCAACTATTCATTGAAAACCCAATCAACTGACACTTAATCAAAAGCCAATACATTCAGATCACTATAAAAAGTAAACAACATTGAACCCAGAATACTGAATTAACACAAATAATCAACTATATTCGTTATCATTCAAATGCCAAAATGTATATGCTACTTCACTTAAGGAAACCCACGTGTATATGCGCATTTCTGTAGAGAAATCTGCGTACAAATCTTAATATACATAAAACAAAATGAGAACTTGCAATTTTGAATCAGACACAGAGTTGCCCAGAGATATTCTAAAATATTTTTCTAGCTTAAAAAACCCTCATATAGTTAGCAACATCAATAATCTTTTCAACCAATCATGTACGAAAATTCAAATTCATCATTCAATCAGTTTCACTTCAGACATTATCACTCAACCCAGATCAACATGAGGACATCATTGACAGACAACAGAGAAACAACAACACTGATCAGGTTGATCAATCATTTGTGAACAAAACCCCCTTACTTTACCTACATGACTTTGAAGAATCTAACCCGCATGTATACACTCTTTTCTGGAGACCAGCTAGCGTATAGATCTACAAATTTTGACCTAAAATTGTGCAACTCTACAAAACTTCAGAAAGACCCAGATCATAATATTAATAGATAAAAACATGCATCAGTACTTATATCTAGTCAATCCATGAGAAGATCATACATTGAAATATCGTTTCAGGTCTCATGATCTTGATCCATCATTATATTCATTAGTACATAATTATTTTAGGTCTATTGGATCTCATCTATAATCAAACTCTCAGTTGCATACTTAGTTTAGATTAAGAAAAGAATAGAAAACCCATAACATTCATATTTTATTTTGATCTAACTCTTCATAATATTTCTATCACTTGTAGACACCACACTTTGATCTTCACCACCTTATATAGTTTAGCCTTTTTCCAATACCACCGGTCAAAACTACACTAGTGCGAGTGGTAATTTTTGATGGGATAAAAATCTATTGTCGCACTCATTACTATTAATCGATACCATGGTAAGGATCCATGGTATTTAGAATAACATGGTGCAAAAACCATACACTAATTTTCTTCACTAATCTCGCTTGAATACACAACTTGGCTTAACAGAATCCGTGTATAGTTCTTGAACTTCCAACTTTATCATTCCTTTGATATGATTCCTCTGATCTGCCATTCATTATGTCACATTTGTAAACACATCCTATTTATACCTTTAACAAGTAGATTTTCATCAAGAGACAACTTATCAAGTAGGATTCCATTCATCAATTAGGTTTTCATCAAGGACAACTTATTAGGTAGGTTTCCATAAAGGAAAACACCTAATTCCTAATTCCAACAATTTCCCCGTATCAAAATTCTGATTCTAATCTATAAACATTTGACCCATAATTATGGTATTGTGTTCCACCATTCTATCACCTATGAATTAACCTATAGATTCATCTAGTTACCATATCCTTATTTGTTACAAGTGAGTTTCCATCAAGGACAACACATGCATCATAATGCCAGCAATCTCCCCCTTTGGACTTGACGACAACCACTTTGGTGTTTGGTCACCACAACCTATAAATAACATCAAGCCAAGCACCAAGATTTTCAAAACATCAAGTTACTCTCCAAACACCAAGCTACTCTCCCCCTTTGACATCAAGGGAAAAGGGCTGACTAATGTTAAATTAAGACTCCCATATCTAAACTTCTGAATATGAATATTGACCATGCTCCCCCTGAGAACATGTTGAATTCTATGATCATGCTCCCCCTGAGCACATGCCAAAATCTCTGACAGATGTAAAATGAACTGAGTATGATCTTCCCCTCACCAAGGACTCAAACAACCAACCAAGTGGGGATACATATTTGACACAACTACCCAACTAAGTGGGATTACATATTTGACATGATCTGTAAAGTCCATACATGACTGAACATGAAAATTATTACATCATAGGTCCTTACATGACGTTTACATCAAATGATACACATGATATTTATAGCAAAGACCAAAGACAACAACATGATAGTTATCAACAGCTATCATACAACATATATGATTTGCACCATAAGCATCTGTTAGAAGCATCAAGAACAACAACCTGTGCATGTTCGTCATCAATTCACAAGAAAAGACAATGAAGCTTTAATATCATCAACCTTCGACTATGTATGCCGCATATAGATTTTATTTTATAGCTTCTTTCAACTTCATCCTCTTGACCTTATCAAGGTCAATTTTCTCCTTTTCTTTGGTAGAAAAATCCTTTATCTGTGTTTATCAAAAACAAATCCTTTCATGAATCAACTAACCCTATGCCATATCTCCAAGTAGTAATTCTTATCTCTTCACAAAATTATTCACATCATATCATATACATGTGAAAGCATCATACTCATCATCCATGACCACAACATCATCATCAAATCATCATAATAAGAACTGCATGATCATTCCACAACAACCCTCAATTTATCAACCATGTATCATCATTAGGGAATTTTCTAACATCCCACATATAATAAGAATAAACCATGATAATCAAAATATGTGAGAACCAAGTCTATCAAAATAAAGTAATATAGGAATAAGTATTCATCATTCCTTATCATCATCTTTACGTGACTAAGTAAGCCACGTCTCCAAATAGCCATGTCTTCATGAAACCTGCAATAACATCATTCTCTTGGCCAATTTTCTTCATACAAGAAGATATTTTATACCAACATAATTTACCAATATGCAACTTAAGTAATCATCCATGCGATCCTTATCTGTAATGAATCCATCATAGAGATAGCAATATGTATCTAGCTTTTCATCAATGAGAAAAACAAACCATGAGCTCACAATAATTTGTCAAACTTTCTTGATACCATCAAAAATAACAATACTAAACCATGTGAGAGCCAAGAACAATAGGAATCCTCATCCATAACTGCACCATATCAAATTTATGCATGTTTAAAGGCATGATGACAACAACATAAAATAAATGAGTGACACTTATGATCATTAAATAATGAAGTTGTGTACTCAAGCTTTGTTCTTATCCTTGAACTTATGAAGATCACCATGTAAGCAACATAACTATATGCATCATCAAAAGAATCATCTAAAAATCTAATCAGAAGCATCAAATCAACTATTTGGCTCAAGCAATATAAGTTTCATCTGTGATTTCATCATAGGCAACCCATGACCGTAGCATGACAACATAAGCATCGTCACCTTTAATAAGCATAATTATGTACCAAGGACTTCTAAGAAAACATAGCAATGCATTATTAGAAGCATAGAAAATGCTCCCCATGAAACTGTGCCAACTATTTACTGTCATATCTTATCACTTCATATATCAATAAGAATCATCAAGACATCATTATCAACCAGTTATACATCAAGTCATCAACAACTTATGAGGGCCAAAAACACTTCTAAATAGTATCAATAGACTATTATCATCATCCATCAAAACTGGTGGACATCTAATCCTCAATGGGTTAGTGTGGAAGCCGAATAGACAACAGGAGTCCAAGAGACCTTGGGATGTGAAACCCAACAGTCACATAATGTACTATAAATGTATATCTCTTGTTAATAAAAATTGTACTCTCATGATTTATCATTCATATTTTTCTTGCTCCCATGTGTGTTTAACATGGTATCAGAGCGGGTGATTGCTGGTCCTGCTCCAATTTGAGCCACTTGTTTTGTGGTCTCTATATATATGTCAGTTCTACATTACCTGACCTTTGACTCTACCTTATTCCCCTCAGACCTGAGATAACTTGCCTCTGCCAGCGCTGTACATCTGTCCATATCATATTAACACTGTCCCATACAGTTGAATGTGTTTGAATATTAATGTTGTGCATTGAACTGGCCTGACATGCTGATAATTGAACGCTGGTATGAGCATTGTTTGAACACTGCTGTATTAAATCATAGCACCATTTTTTCCAGTTTTAGCGTTGAGGCTGACACGCCCCATCGATGAAGGTCCAACTTCTGGTATGCGTTGTTAAATGGTATGTGAATGGTATGCGTATGATTCAAGTTTGAATGTGTTTTGGTATCAATGTTTGGTTATGTTCAAAGTTTGGATGCATATTGCATTGATTGTGGCTGAATCATTTCAATGTTGTTGAAGCTTACCAAATGGGTGCTCATTTGAACGTTGTTGAATCTGCTGAGCCACGCAGAGATAACATAGTCTCTATAGTTATCTCAGCGTTGAACCTGAATAGTATATGTTGAATGGATTTGACACAGTGTTTGTTGAATGGTATTTTAACACAGCGTTTGAATTATTGAATGCGTTCAATAGTTTATTTTGTAACAACGTATATATTGAATAGTTTATTGAATGCATATATATTGAACGGTTTATTGAATGCGTTGAATGCATTGAATGGTATTGAATGGTTTATTGTGTAACGTTGTATATATATTGAATGGAGTCCAGCAAGTGTTGAATTTTTGTTGCATTGAACTACAGTGGTATATGCCCATGCATTTGAGTTTTAACACTGTTGAGTTTTATTGAACGTTGAATGGTATACACTTGTCCATAAAAATTGAACTGCTTGTGGATATGGTACACACCGTAAGTGTGCAAGAGTTCAGCTTATAAAGAATGGAAAGAAGATTGCTGCCTTTGTTCCCAACGATGGTTGTTTGAACTACAACGAAGAAAATGACGAGGTCTTGATTGCTGGATTTGGGCGAAAGGGGCCTGTTATAGATGTTGTTTGAGTATTCAATTTGTGTTGAGTAAGGAGGACGAGTTTTGTCCCTTTGTTTATGCGCTAGAAGAAGGCCAGAAAAACCTCACTCTGTGAACAAATCTGAGACCACAAGTAAAAATTTGTTGAAAGGCGGAAGCCTATGACAAAGGCCTGAATGATCTCGGTCTATCATTAACAGGGCTGAAAGGCCTCAGTCTGAATCTCAGGTAAGCCGAAAAGGCCTCAGAAGCTGGGTGCAAAAGGCTGAAAGGCCTCACGGGTGATCTTCGGCCGAGAAATCTCAGAAAATGTCGGACGTTTCTCAGATGATAGAAATTTGAGATTGCATGATTACAATGATACTTTTGCCTAAATCAAGTTATTTTAGTGGTTGAAAGGGTTAAACATGTATCATACCATAGATCTTCTTATGACATGTCTGAAATCTATAAATCCATCGTGATGAAGATTAATTTAAAAGCTCGTTCTTTCTTGTGGCCTATCGATATTATATTCCTTATGCTCTATGACAACCTTCCTTGCAAAATGATTTGACAGGGACAAAAGTGATGGAAATTAAAGAGCAGAAAATAAGATCTGAAGTATGATCCTAAGTTAAATTCTAAAATTTGTGGAAGTATTAAAGTTGTGACAAGGAACCAAAAAGTATCAACAAGAGGGTAACTTCAGGGGGACTCAACGAGACTGAGTTTATTGCTCATTCTCAGGACCAAATTTATCTCTATGATTCAGGAGCTTAGGTTTATTATTTGACATTAGATCTTGGTAGGCCGAGAACCATTCATTCTTGATAGGGAATGAGCCATTCATTCTTGTAGGCTGAAAGCATTTCCTTATTTGAATCGAAGGGCATATATTATGTATGAGTTCCAGATGCCTGGAAGACCGAATTCTTCATCATTTTAGGAGGCTGAGATTCATTGGCGATCATTTGTACCACTGCTAAAAGATCAAGGGCGCATTGAGTAAGGACAAGTCCAAGTCTTTTGTTGACTAAAATAATTTTAAATTGAATATTAAAACATGGGCACATTGTTTCATTGAATTTTGGTCATATATGAATGATGTTTATTGAGTTGATGAGCATTTGAATGATTTCAGTCATTGGGTTTAAGAAGTTATGAATTTTCCTGCTGATGAGTAGGTATTGGAATTAAGATAATTCCATATATGATGGCTTTTAATAAAAGTATGAAATCAATGGTGAATGATTTTGAACCACATGAAAGATAAGCTTCCACATGCAAATGGTATAGTTGTGAAATTTCCAGCTATTGAGGTTTTTGATTTGGGTAAAAAGCTGAGGTGCATGTTTATTTGTGTGTGATAAAGATTCTGGGTAATAGCAGGGTTGGCCCTGCATCAATTTTGGTAACTACTAGTCCATTTTAAAGAACCTAGATTCTAGGAACTTGTTGCTGATGTTGATTTGAAAGTGAAGGAGTAATTGAAGGATCCAAGCATGTTTGCAGTTGTTGCTGCCCCAATTGTGGCATTGTATTTAAAACCCATTATAGTTTTTGTCTACATATATATATGCATTGATTCCCTGATTCATTTGCTGCACATTTATATAATATATTGTTGTGTACTGTGAGTGGATATTACTTTTCCGCATTAAGTAATAATTGCGATCAATTTTTAAGGTGTAAATCTGACATTGAAGAAAAAAGGCTAGAATCAGTGAAGTATTAGAGTTCATGAAAACTCTTATGCAATCTACTGTTGATGACACATTACAAATCAGCAAGGATTTTCTCACTGATATTCATAGTTTTTTACAAGATGTACATGAAAAGATTGACTTTTTACAACTTGAATCTCAATTTCAGCAAGAATAATTAAAACAAAGGAATCATCATTCTGAACCTGTTTTTGTTCAGAACATTGAGACAACCACCCATCAGCAGCAAGTCAATAATGTTACTGTTCATTCAAATAAAGCAGCAGTTTTACATGCAGATGCAGAAACTCAGTCTGCACTTCCCAAGCCCATCATCAGACCTTGGGAATAGCTTGTCCACAACAAGCACAGAACTGGTCTTGGATATGACAATGACTTGCCCTTTCATATTCCAGACTACTCAAAGCCCTTTCAGTTTCAGAGTGTTGGATTCATTCATGACAGTTCACCTGCTCCTAATGACAATTCACCTGCTCCTCATGATAGTTCACTGTCAGCTGTTCCAGATTCTACCCCTCTTCCACAACAACAAAAACAACAACAACAACAACAGATCGTGAAATGCCAACACTGTGACCAAGTTGGCCATCTAAAAGATCACTATTTTGATCTTCATTCATGTAAGCATTGTCATAAAACTAGTCATTCTTCACACAGATGCTTCAGAAACAAACGTCCTACAAGAACAAAGATTCATCTTGGATGGATTGCTTCTTGGCAATGGGCATCAACAGCCAAGAAGATATTCCAAACACATGTCAGAACTTGCTCCAGAGTATTGAAAAGTCTTGTAGCTGAGTTTTCTCCATCATCTCACATTGTATCTGACAGGGGGGAAATGATGGTCATCTACAAGCTTCAGAGTCACATCAAGCGAGCCTGAGCCACAACCTGCCACACCAATTTTAGAGTTGTAGCCAAAGACAAATATGCCCATGAACATGCCTACAGTTGGAAATCTAGGACACTTCCTCTAGCAGAGACTTCAACTTCTTGCCAATTTTGGAAGAATTCCAAGAACAAAATTGAGAACACTTCCTCTAGCATAAGACTCCATCTTCTTGCCAGTTTTGGAAGAGTTCCAGGAATTGCATTAAGCATTCCAGAGTTGTTGGTCATCCTTAAAACATCACAGGTTGAGACTTCCCTTTTTAGGTTGTAGTTCTCCCTTTTATGTGGGGTGAGACCTCCCTTTATTGGTTGAAGGTTTCCCTCTTCAAAACAATAGGAGCACTTCCTCTAGCAGAAGACTCCCAGCTTCTTGCTAGTTTTGGAAGAGTTCCGGGAACTGCACTAAGCGTTCCAGTGTTGGTGGTCATCCTTAAACCACTGCCCTTTATACCAACATTTCAGAGATCACATTCAGCCTAGTGCTACCATGCATTTCTTGCACATTTTGTATTACAACTCTCTTCTTGGACTTGTACATAACCCTTCAGATTAAGGGGGGGAATGTTGGACACCTAATCTTCAATGGGTTAGTGTGGAAGCCAAATGGACAAAAGGAGTCCAAGAGACCTTGGGATGTGAAACCCAACACTCACATAATGTACTATAAATGTATATATCTTGTTAACAAAAATTGTACTCTCCTGATTTATCATTCATATTGCTCTTGCTCCCATGTGTGTTTAACAAAAACATAAAAGACAATTGATAATTGACTAAACCATATTAGGCCCTTTTTCTAATTCTATCCAATAGTTTCTTCATCAAACCAACATATATGCGACTATGAAGTTTAGAACTTGTGTATACGCATGACTTGTCTTCATAAGATATGTGTATGGAAAGTGGAATACTGAAATTTCACACTTTCAACTCCCCCTGAGTCTGTTCTAACTTATTGGCTATATGATGCCCAACCCAAGTTCAATGTTAGTTATCCAAACAAAACCCTACACTAATGGCCCTTTCAGCATCATCCAGTGGAGCACGGACCGAAGTCTCACTCGAAGCAGTATTCGGGGATGCTGGAACCAAGTTTCTGTACCTTGAGATGGTTGTGATGTCAATTTATACCCTTTGTTCCTATTTTCGTGTAGGTCACTAAGCTTTAGGGCTCTGTTAGTCTACCCTTTCTTCCACCCTTTAGTACCTCCACAAAGGTGTACGATGGACCTTTGCACAGCCTTAACCTACGATCTAGGTACTTTCGCACTGCTATGATAGTGTATTGTATAAGATCCCAAGTTATCTTAAGTATTTTAGTTATCTTACTAGGCAATCACAGTTAGAACCACATAAACTGATATTCTTATTTGCGTTCAATTACCCAGTGTAATCACATATATTTGCACATCACGTTACTAGGCAATCACAGTTAGAACCACATAAACTGATATTCTTATTTGCGTTCAATTACCCAGTGTAATCACATATATTTGCACATCACGTTACTAGGCAATCACAGTTAGAACCACATAAACTGATATTCTTATTTGCGTTCAATTACCCAATGTAATCACATATATTTGAGCATCACGTAAACATTATAAATGAAACCCAAAACACAATATAACCAAATGCATTAACATGACATAAATACATAGAATTTGTAGAATACCTCTCTTTATTGATATCCTCAGATTATTACAGACTCTATCCACCCTGCGCACATAGCTACAGGGGTCTATGCACTCAGCTGCAGACTTCCAACGTAGGCCTCTGTGCACTCAGCTATAGAGTCTCTACTTATGCTAAGACTTAAAACACTTAGACTTCTCTACCAAGACTCGTCAGTTCATTCTTCGCTATTTTCTTCTCACTTCCTAGATCTTACTTAGCTTTGCTTTATACAATCCTATGGTCCATAGACCATGGGGTGGATCTTTACAGTTGACTTTACACTTTACAAAATAAGGGCGGACAACCCTTTATGACTCTTGACACCTTCGCGCTTTGCAACCACAAAATGCGGAGATTTTACAACTTTATTACAAATTGACCCAAAACATGAGCTTTTAGCCACAAAACTGTCCTTGGGGGATCCCATTCCCAATAGGCCACCAACAAAAACATGGTGACTCACCCTTGCATCACTCTGCAGGTGCACAGATCTTGGCATGAAGACCTCCTAGCTCAACCTGTATGACAGCAACCTTGGCAGTGCACTATGCGGCCACCTGCTTCACTTCTTCAACCAACTGCTCTATCACTGGTCCTAAAATGTCAGCCTAAAGCTTCTGCTGAGTTGCTTATAGATTTGCAAGCTTTCCTTTAATAGAGGTCATGACCGAATAAGCCTCATCCAACTAGGGCTTGAATCGCACCTTCATCACTGCCTCCTTGTGTTGCGGTGCATCTACCTGTTCTTTCAACTGCTTGGCCTCCTGTAGTTTTCCCAGTCTCTACGTGAGATCGATGGTTCATTTTGTACCTTTTACTTCATCGTAGTGTTGCTGCAACTCTCACTCTTTTTTCTCCAACCGCTATACATTAGGGTCCTTATGAAGGCTCGCCGGGACCTCAAACGATTGTTCAAAAATTTGTGTGTTCTGCTACTGCACTATCTACCACCGCGGTTGTATGCTGCTCCTTTAATTCTGGTGGAGTTGAAGGTTGGGCCTTCAACTGTAGATTTGCAATCTATAGGTTCAGCTCCAGCTGAACCCTCTCCATCTCTATGCGAGCATAACACACCGTATAGAAATCTTGTGGATGGGCACCTTGACTAGTTCTTCCTCAAGAATGGTCAACTCCAGGACCATTCAGCATGCCTCCTCTACAACCTAAATTATCCGCTTGTTTCGGTCAGTTACCTCGGGCATAGTTGTAATGCCAGAGTCTCACTGTAGGGCCATCTGTTCATTATTAATCCTCTGCATGCTGATCACATGTAAAGCATGTTGTTCGCAGGCCCTCATCTCCATGATCACTCCATCCTACAATAAGTGGAGCGCCTCACCAAAGAGCACTACCAAGTTCAACCCCACTCCCTTGAGGGTGTTGACAATAGTCCTGTTAGCTTCATTTTCCATGGTCAATGCTCCATCTGGCAACACTATCATGCCGGAGAACTTCACACGCAACATCTCGGCAGCTTCTCAGGTGCCGATGGTGAGGCTGGTGGATACTGTGCCAACATCTAATGCATGGGTCTACAACTCCTGTAGATCTATTTAGATGGCTCCCAATAGTAGTTGTTGCTACTGTTCAAATTTTTGTAGTGCCTCCACAGTAAAATCCAGCACTATGTCTCCAATGTCATGCAATTCGCCCTCTATAAGGGTGATTGGATCCAGCGATGTCTTAGTGGCCCTGGATTTCTTCCTCAACCTACTTTATCTTGTTCCCTTGTATGCTTGATGTGGGTCGATGTCTCTTGGGAGTCCACATCATGCTGCTCTGTGTGCTTGTCTGTTTCTTCCTCTATTTTGGGGCGAAGGTGACCTCGTACCTTTGTCACAACCATGCTCAATTTCACCTATTTTCTTTTCCATTTTTGGATGGCATCACGCTCCACCCAGGCCTTGTCAGTAGCCTCCTTCTTCCTCTTCTTGGCTAGCTAAACCATATTTAGCTTGGCCTCCTCCTTTTTGCACTGCGTAGCAGACTTTCTCACCCCCACTACCAAGTGTGAGGTAGTGCGCCACTCTATCATTCAACGATCAAGTACTACATCAATTGTGTCATCCGTTGCCAAGTAAGGCAAGTCATACCATGTCTGCACAGGGTCCTTCCACACCATGATTGACACATGGTTAAGGTATGCCTTGAAATCCGTGTACCCACGTAGGTTGGAAAACACAATTAGCGACAACCACAGTTTACAATTGATAGCCATGTGGATGTTCATTTCCATCAAGATCCAGATGATCTTGCTATCCTTGATGCACTATGCATCCTTGGTTGCCCACAACGAAGCATACTTTGTTGCTTCCAGCAGGTCTAGCATGACAGAGGGGAATTGAATGTCTTAGGCAACTCCTATGCTACCAAAACAATAGACAGCAAGAGCCATGCATAGTGGAAATTCTTGCTGAGCTCCTATGCCTCGTGGTAGTTTGTAAGGAACTCATCGCAGAGATAGTGCACCCAAATTAACTGGACTCCTTCGGTGCATTGGGTTGCAAGAGCAACGAGTGGTGTCAGCACTTCATCTGCACGACACTTCCTCATAACCTTCCATGCCAAAATCTACGTGGCCACTTTGACTGCAGGGTCATAGATACTTGAGATGGCATAGCCCCGTAACTTCTTCACAAGCTTGAATTTCTCCTTCATGGCCTCCGCGAGGGCCTACTTGCCACCTTTTTCGCAAAACATCATGGGTGAATTTTCTCCTTTGTAGGGAAGCCGTGGGAACCTATGGATGAATTTGTCAGTGGTGGCTATTATCTCCTCCAGCCACAAACACCCATCGTGCACCAAGTACAACAGACTCTTGATGATCAATACTGTAATCAAGGTGCGGTTGTAGTGCGACACCCACAGTAGGTTAAGAAACCTTCCTTGTCTACACCTCTGAGCCACTTCTGCGGTTCCAGTGCAGTCATCCCGATGGTCGTGTCAATAATGCAGTGCATTAGCTGCTCTGTTGCTAAGTGCGGGAACTTCTCTAGGTCCGCTAAGTCCCAATATTCCATTTTTAACAGAGGAACCTGCCCCAAGTGTGATCCTTCAAAGACAATTTCATCTGGCAGTAGAGCGGTTTGCAAGGGGACCTTACTCTCGTCAATGTCCTTTGGAACCTTGGTCTTGCCCTTGTGTGGAGGGACATACTCGAGCAACTTAGTGATAGGGTCAGCACCCTAGACTTCAACTTCCTCCATGTCTACCCCCATTTCCTCATCATCCATTGGGATGTTTGCAATTTCTTCCTCCTCCGGCTCCAGGTTAATGGCTTTACCCTTTTCCTGTGCAGTGGGCTTGTCCTTCGGTGGGTTTCTTCTCGGCGACTCACACACTGATATCGTAGTCTG
Source organism: Pinus taeda (assembly GCA_000404065.3). NCBI lineage: Eukaryota > Viridiplantae > Streptophyta > Pinopsida > Pinales > Pinaceae > Pinus > Pinus taeda. The sequence continues at coordinate 6,252 of APFE030508917.1, read as the reverse complement.
CTTTCCCTTTTTATCCTTCACACTCTCCTTGGTTGGCATCAACTTTGGTCTAGGTGTCCGTGGTGACTTGGGAACTTCAGCTAATACCTCGACAGTCTCTGGAGCAACTTCCTCTACCTCCCTAAAAACCTCTGGCATAGCCCCTTCAGCTGTCATTGTTTCGGTGCCCATAGCTTTTGTGGGTGTTGACATTACTCTATTCAAGAGTTCTTGTGTCACTTTGGGTAATTGCTCAAATGCTGAACTCACTATCAAAGCTTCAAAGAATTCATGGTTCATGTGCACTTGAGAGCTCAACAACTCAATTCTCAAAATTCCAAGTGTTCTTCGCTAGGCAGGCACCTATAATTTATAGGGCATTTTGAATTCAAATCCAACTGTTCCCCCACATTTAATTCATTAATGCCAGATTGGCAATAGATTTCCAAGGATCTTACCCACAAAGTTTGTCTTAAATGATGGCCACCCACTCCATTTGGCCATATTTTTAGCATCAAATCATGAACAGTGACTTTAATGGTGACTTTTTGGCTAACTTGTAAGATTTCTCCCTAGGTAGTGCAGCTCCCTTCACGTTGTCACGAACCCTATGACACTTCCTTGCTCTGCACAATCCACTAATCACACAGTTCCCCAACTTGGGTAGTGTAGTTTATAGTCTTGTGCCTCCTTTCAGCTACTTGGAGCACTAAGACTATGCTACCCTCATGTAGTCACCTAGTCGGATCACCAGCGTATGGCTTCAATCAGTTTCCATTCACCTTTCCTGGGAATGGATCTCCATTCAATCTAACCAACTAGACTGCTCCACCATCGGTAATCTCCTTAATGACATAGGGCCCTAACCAGTGCATTCTGAATTTCTCTGGAAATTTATCAAGCTTTCCATCATATAATAAAACCAGATCATTCACCTTAAAGGTGCGTAGCTTAATGTGCTGATCATGCCGTGCTTTTTCATGTTGCCTTTGGACCTGTTGGTGAAATCCAGCTAGAAATCTCTCTTCCTTGAGCTCAACGAGCTGTGCGAGCCTCTCTTCTAGGGCTCTGCAATCATTCATACATGTGAGTGTCATTATGCGAAGACTAGGCACAATGTATTCCATGGGCATCACTGCTTCAACACCATATACAAGCCTAAAGGGTGTCTTTCCAGTCAACATTTTACACATCGTTCGATAGGCCCATAGAACTACGGGTATGCGTAAGTCCCAGTCACTTCACTGAGCATTGCAAACCTTGGTCACTGCATTCTCCAACACCTTATTGAATGATTCCACCATCGCATTTTCATGTGGGTGATAAGGCATTCTCTTTTGGTGATATACTTGAAATTCCTCTGTCAGCGTGCTGATCATCTCATTCAGAAAGTGCATACCACGATTGCTCATTAGAATCTTTGAACACCCAAATTATGTCAGTACATACTCAAACAAGAACTTCGCAGTGGTCACACCTGTGTAGTCCTTCACAGGCTGTGCCTCCACCCATCGAGTCAAATACTCAGTCATAGTGATAATGTACCATGCTCCCATTTTCTTCCCTTGGGGCTAAATGGGTCACAAAATCTATTGCCCATCTCTCGAGAGGTTGCAATTTCACCTATGGGTTCAGAGGCAGCTCATCTCTCCATGATGGCCTGGTAGTCCTTTGACACACATCATACGCATTGCAGTAAGCTTTTGAATCCTGATGGAGGGTTGGCCACCACAACCCTGCGCGTGGAATCTTCTACACGGTCACTCTTCCTACATAATGACCTCCCGCGGGGCCCCCATGAGTGTTCGCAAGCATATTGCTCCTTTCAAACTCTGATACATATCATCACAATACTTCATTAGACCCCATTTGGTACATATGTCCGACAATGATAGAAAAGTATATCGCGTGTACCATTAAATCCTTTTTTTGCTAGATGGTGTAACCTTTTGGGGTAGTTCCTGTCATTAGGAAGTGTATGATGTCTTCAAAATGACCATGCACGATGCGCATTGCAAATTGTTGCACTTCAGGCAATCCCTCCTCCAGATTAGTGGGCTCTTCCCCCATTTCGATGCACAACAAATGGTCTGATCCCGCGTTCAATCATCCAGGCTTCATAATAACCTAAAAATCATACTCCTGGAACAATAACAACCACCTACATATTCTCCCCCCCAACATAGGCTTATTGACTAGATACTTCAACGTGGAGTGATCCGTATACATCTTAAAATGTCCACCCAATGGATATTGTATAAACTTCTAGAGCACCTATACCATGGCTAACCCTTCGCGCTAGGTGGTGGAATAGTTCTTCTCAGCCTTAGCTAACCTCCTACTTGCGAATGGTATAGGATGGTTCAATTCTCTTCTGCCAACCTATGTTAGCACTACTGCCAGTGTTATACATGATGCATCTACATGTACATGAAACTCCTTCTAATGTGGGAAGACTAAAATCAGCGCAGTGACCATTTTTTGTTTCAATACATCCAAGATTTTCTTATAGTCCTTGTTCCAATAGAACATGACATCCTTTTTAACAACTTCTCCATAGGCCTGGTGATCTAGGTATAATCCTTGATAAACTTCATGTAATACCCAGTATGTCCTAAGGTTGCACACAACTATTTTACACTCCTCGGCGCCTCCAAGTTAAGTATCACTACGATCTTCATGGGATCTACCATCCCTCCCTTTCTACAAACCACATGACCCAATAGAGTCCCAAAAGGAACACAAAACATACATTTATTCAAATTAAGTGCAATCTGGTACCTTTGACAAGTATCCAGCATCAGGCGCAAACTTGACACATGGCGTTTTACCAACCCAAACACAGTCTAGTCATCAAAGTACACCTCCAAAAACTTATGAATAAATTCCTTAAATGCAGCAATGGCTATGTGCTAAAAAGGCACAGGTGTATTCTTCAATCTGAAAGGCATCACAGTGTACTGAAAACATCCCCATTCAGTCGTCAAGGTCATCTTGCTTCTATCCCTTGGCGTGATTTTGTTTTGAGGGTACCCAGAGAACCCATCAATGAAGGAGTACACTTCTTGCCCACCTACATTATCCAATACTTCATCAGTGAATGGAGTCGGGAAAGGATCATGTACGCAAGTGTCATTCAAATTCCTGAGATCTACACATATCCTTATTTCATCCTTATGCTTATTTTCCTATACCACCATTGGGCTTACCCAATCAGATTCTTCTACGGGCTCAATGATGCCAGCCACGAGCATCTTATTTAGCTCTAAGTGGACCTTCTCCTTATACTTCAAATTAAGGTTGTAATTTCTTTGTTTAACCGAGTTCACATTAGGTTTTAATGTGATCTTCATAATGCCCAGGTCTCCTATTATCCCTTTTAACTCCATAAACTTGGTAGGGAACAAATCCTGGTATTTAGGGAGAAATTCAACGACCTTATCTACCATCACGTCATCCTAGTAATCTCCAATATTCGCGAATTTGGGCTCCACCTCCATACCAATATTTACCTGTTTCATTTTTTGTGGCACGGTTATATCAGGATTCTCAATCTATGGTCCCTCAGCCTTGCGATGACCCTTTCTTTTAGGGATATTAATTTTTCATGGATCCTCGTCTTCTTCTTTAGTAGTTACGTTATAGCATTCTAACACATGGCTCAACTGAGTATTCCAATTGGGTTGAATCAGATGCAATGGATCCTATGGTATCCTAAAGAGTGTTGCTTTAACTTCTTGTAGCACTTCGTCAATACAATCAAACCCATCTTCAAAGCTGAATGTCATTATGAATCCCTCGCATAGAATATCCCATTCACCTTTACCATGGTGGAGCTCTATCTCCAAGTACCAGTTCATCGAGATGATATCCAAGGTGTGACAGAACAAGTGCACGCATTCAAGTTGGGGCTTTGCTCCATAAGCCTTAGCCCATTTAACCAAGTGTGCATCCTTCCCATCATACTTGTCTATCATTCGTATGTTTGGATTCCCAAAGCATGTTCTCATCATCCTCCTACACTTGCACCAATCATCAAAACTACCTTTGTGCGTACCCCACCATCTCACGGGAGTAGCACGCAGTTCCCAATCCAAAGCTTGGAAGCACTACTTTTCTGGTACTTCCATCTCAAATGCATCCAAAAATACATCTACATCATTCAAGCCATCGTAAGTGGGTAGACTTGTTACCTCTGATGACACATAGCTCAGCAACTGGGCCATCATGTTACAGCTTAGCTTGGTTACTTCATGTAGCCAATTCTACCAGCGCTCTAATTCTTGATCATAGTTTGAGGTGTAGGAACATTCGTGATCGCATGTAATTTGTCCATCCCTTGCTGGATTCACCCCATCCTAGTCTCCCACTGTTATTGTTTCTAGGAAAACTAGTGTCTTTTCAAACGGTTAGCCCTCTAGGTTTGACAACTACCCTAGAAACAACAGTTTAAAGCAATTCACGATTTCTTCTATGTATCATAGATAAGAGAAGGACAATGGAACCAACCTAGAACTTCTTCTTAACCCTTTGCTTGATCTCCCTCCCCCTTGACAGAGCTTGCAACTCCTCTCCGTACTTATCCTGCTTGGAGAGTACCTGTAGAAACATAGTAACAAAGAAATGTCAAAGCATCTTGATGTATTATATCATAAGCATTAGAGAATCAGATATATAATGAACATATAATAGCATTCACAAATGATAACATTCACAATTGCACAACTATATGGAAGAAAACTTGAAGAACTTTATTAAATAGAAGGGAGAATTACAACCCAGTTGTCTGATCCAGCATCATCCTCCCAACATCAATCCCTCTTCACCTCATGAAATAGCAAGATCAAACCAACAACACAATGCTCTCTCATCAAGTACAAACTATCAGCACCTCCTTGCAATTCACAAAATTCTAGCCTCTAGATCTCTTAGATGAGGGATCCATTTATAGATGTGTGCAAGGGTGTGAGTCATCTCTGGGTTTTTGATTAGTGTCATTCCACTTGTTGCAACTGGTTCCACTTAGAGATTTCTTGGATCTCTTACTCATCCCTGGGTGAATTTAGAGAGACAAGTGTCATAGGAGAAGTTTCTAGAAGATTCCATGATCCAAGTGGATGTTGGTGGCCACCCACCTATCCCATTTGGACCCCCACAATTGTCTCTCTCAGTTTTTCAGTTTCCTTAATTATAGCATAGTTTACTATTTTTATTAGTTTTTCGGGTCCTAAACCTCCGAAGCCGTTTTGAGGCCCTAAACGACGTTTTTGGGAAATCTACCGCCAACGATTTTTCAGTCAAAAAGTATTCTTTTTCGTCATAGTCCTCAAAGAGATCTTTCCAATGGGTTATCATGTGTGTCAAACGGAGATAATATGACCAATTCGCGACCCCGGGAAGTTGGCTGTCCAACTCACCCCAAACGGGGCCCACAATTTGGTGTTTCATCTTCTAGGGTTAGGTTTCAGGATGTGAAGGGTTTTCCATTGTTTCTCAACAATAAATAGGCCTTCGAGCCTCATTGTAAGATAGTTCAGAGGCATCTATCCGCCACATCTCTTCTTAGAGATAAGCTACCATCGCCCTAGCAAGTTTATTTCCATTTTTGGTTGTAAGCATATTTCAGTATTTCCCATTAATGAAATGAAGTATTATTTCCACTGCATCTTTGTGTATTTGGTTATCTCTGTATTTTATTGCGTTCCTATTTAAATCTAGATCAGTGGTATCAGAGTGGTCTACTTTTTCTTTGTTTTTCTTTGCATGTCCCCAACGAGGTCGGGATATAATGAGTTAGGGCTTGAACTGGTCGAACCTTTGCAAGACCAGCCTCACAAATCCCAATGGCCTCACATGGTGAATGAAAAGAACGACGAGGGGGCAGGAGATCCTATCAAAATCTTACTCGAAGAAGCACTCGAGTGGCAAAGGAACGTGATGATGGATAACTTTGCACAGATCCTTCAGTGGCTTCCTAGAGGCGATGCATCGGCTTCCAACAACTACTCTGGAAATGCCACACCGTTTAAGGTACAAGTTAATTTTGAAATCCCCATCTTCGAGGGTCAAATAGAAGCAGATGCCATAGATAAATGGTTAAATCTGCTAGATGGGTATTTTTTGGTTCATGAATTTTCAAGTCGGGAAAAGATTATTTTCGCTCTTCTCAAAGTAGCCCCCCACACAAGGACTAGTGGGAAGCTTACTGCGAGTAGAAGGATGAAAGTACAGGCTCATTATTTTTAGCCACACCCACTTGGAATGACTTTCGGG
>APFE030508901.1:0-18021 GCA_000404065.3 Pinus taeda | reverse complement strand
AACTCTAAGAATCCTGCTAAAAAATCTTCTGAAACAGATCCTAGGAAATCCACAGATAGTTTTCCTAAGAAGACTATTGATAATTATGACGAAAAGATAATAGAAACTCATGTCAAAAAGATAGTTGAAAGTGTTTCTAAAACTACTCAAACTGATATTCCAACCATAAGTTAGCGAAAATAGACTCTATCAAAAGAAATTATAGATCAATTTGATATTCCTAACCTGATTAAGATTCAAACATCATTCAACATTGAGAATAATTAGAAACCCTGAAAATTCCTATTCCACTAACAGATTTAATGAACAACAATATGTATAGACCTCAAGTGATGAAGGATCTAAACATAGGGGAAAACACAAACCTTGTAAATCTGAATGATGACCATCCTGAACTCTTATTTGGGCTGCAAGTTGAGGGAAAACCACAGGAAGGAGGAGTTCCTCCATTCTATGTTAGCCTAAATATTCATGATAAGATTTTCCATAATGATATGTTAGATTCAGGTGCTTCCCACAATTTAATGCCTAAAGTTGTAATGGAGAAGCTAGGACTTGACATTACCATACCTTATAAATAATTATATTCCTTTGATTCCAACAAACTAAGATGTCTAGGTCTCATCAAAGACATGTGTTACTTTAGCTCAAATATCAGTGAAAAGTCTAGTAATGGACATAGTGGTTGCAGATATTCCCCCTAAGTATGGCATGTTATTATCACGCTCATGGGGAGTGAAATTACAATGTACCCTACAGATGGTTATGATATTTTCCACCATACGAGTTTTTGGTAAGAAAAGAAGATTATATAGGGAAACTTTGATGAAATTCATGGTGAGTAGTTAAGATAAGCCTCAAAACTATCCTCTTTACTCTGTCCACTCAAATTTAGAATCTTTAATTCTTTATAATGATGGATACATAAACACTTAGGTGATCAAAGCAGAAACCAATATTTCTGAAAGAGATCCAAACCAAACAAAAATAATAGAACCAAACACTTTTCTTGAACCTCTGTGGAGCACGACCATTGATGTCTCTTATAGCAAAGATGGTTCTGGAGGAGTGTGGGTGGTAAACACATGAAACAATCATGATGAAGGTCATTCAAACAAGCTCAATTTTCAATGTACCAATAACATAGTCGAGTATGAAGCCCTTATATTAGGATTGTAATTGTTAAAAAAATTGGGTGCCAAGAGCATCTCCATTCAAGGGGATGCTGAGTTAATTACAGAAAAAATTTAGGAGTATTCAGCTAAACACCTTAAGATGAGAGCATATAGAAATGATGTGCTCAATTTTCTAAAGAGTTTTTTTGAACATGACCTTTTTCCAATTCTTAGAAAATTGCAAACAGTTTTGATTTTTCAGCCATCTCCTGTAAAATGCCTTACCCTAATCGACAATATACATTGGAAGTAAAACATCAGCCAACTAGATAACATGAAGTATTGGCAAGTGTTTGGCAATGATAAACAATTTGAAAACTTTATGCAATCGAAGGACGAATTTGAAGATAATAGTATAGACTTGGTATCTGAATTAGAAAATCAAATAGTTGTACATTCTAATCTAGAAAGGAAGTTAGAAAAATCAAATGTAAAAATACACATAAATAAATTTGTAAATAAATAAGAATTGCTTGAGATAGATCCAGAAAAAGAAGAGTTTGAAACACTTTAGTTAAAGGATAACATTTTACCTAGAGGTATAGTTCCACTGGAAGAATGACTTGATTTCAATAATGTGGCTAAGAATCCTAAGATTGAGCCCATAAGAGCAACAGTAGAATATTGCAACATAGGCAGTGAAAAATATCCTAAAATCATAAAACTGTCCAAATCACTCCCAACTGCCAAAAAACAAAAATACATTGCTTTATTCAAGGAATTCAATGATGTTTTTACCTAGAGCTATAAAGATCTAAAAAATTATGATACAGAGATTATACAACATAAAATTCCAATTAAAGAGGATCAGACACCATTAAAAAAAACTTCGAAGAATAAATCCAGTGTTGCTACCTTTAGTCAAGAAAGAAATTAAAAGAAAGTATGACTCTAAAATCATAGTCCCTCTTAGGTACTTTAAATGGGTTTCCAACATAGTGGCGACAAGGAAGAAAACTAGTAAAATCATATTATCCATAGATTTTTGAAACCTTAATAAATTTTCCTTAAAAGACAACTACCCATTACCAAAAATGGATCATATTCTACAGAAGGTAGTTGGATCTTCTAGGATTTCTTTATTAGATGGTTTCTCAGGTTATAATCAAGTTTTAGTTCACCATGATGATCAAGATAAAACAACCTTTACTACTCCATGGGGTACCTTCATGTATGTGAAGATGCCTTTTGGGTTAATGAATGTTGGAGCCACATTTCAAAGAGAAATGAATATTGTTGTTGCTAATGACATTGGCAGGTTTATTGTGATTTATCTAGATGACATTACTTTTTATTCCAAAACTGATGAAGAACATTTGTTACATCTGAGAAAAGTATTTGAGAAATACAAAAGGTTTCGGATTTCAATAAATCCTAAGGAAACATTGTTTGGCCTTGAAGAGGGAAAATGTCTTGGTCATATCATCTCTAAGGAAGGTATAAAAATTGATCCTAAAAGGATTGACGCCATTCTGAAAATTAACCATCCTAGAAACATTAAGGAACTTCAACCATTTATTGGCATAATAAACTTCCTAGGAAGTTTCATCCGTAACCTTGCAGAACTTCTCATAAACATGACAAATATGCTGAAAGAAGACTCAGGAATCATATGGAATATTGAGGCTAGGAAATCATTTGATCAAGTTAAACAAGCATGTACAAAAGCACCGGTACTAATCAGTCCAAATTTCACTAAGGATTTTATAATCTTTTCATTTTCTTCTAAACACATTTTTGTGGTTTTCGTTTTATAGAAAAACAACGATGGATTTGAACAGAAAATTGCTTTCTTCAGGAAGGATTTAAGGGATGTTGCACTCAAATATAATATAATGGAAAAACAAGTCTTGGCATTAATAAAAGAAATCAAAGATTTCAGGGTCTCTATCCTCCATCCTCACATAATTTCTTATGTACCAAATGTTGTGGTTAAAGATATTTTAACCCAAAATGGACCAGATGGTAAAAGAGGAAAATGAATTGCAGTCATTCTTAAGTATGACATGGAAATAAAGCCCACCAAGCTTATAAAAGGACAATGGTTAGCCAAATTTATGGCTAAATCAAACTTTAATGAATTGGATGTCAACTTTGTAGTTGCATTAGATGATAAAGAGGAGAAGGTGACTCCACAATTAGATGAGGCTTTTATGACCTCACCCAAGTATGCAAACCTCATTTTGGCTTTATTCAATTTAAATGCTCCTCCTGGTTTAACTAAGACAAAGGTTAGAATTCTAAAGATAAAAGTAGTGAAATTTTGCATCATAGATAATCTTTTATATTGGAAATATGCTGGTGGTGTTTTCGTAAAATGTCTATTGAAAGATGATGCAGAAAGAACAATGCAGGAATTCCATGAAGATGATTGCGGTGGACATATATACTAGAAAACCATTGTTAATAAGATCCTTACATTTGGTTTCTACTCACCTACAATTTTCCCTGATTTTCATAAGAAGGTAACCTCTTGCCACAAATGCCAAATATTTGAGGGAAAAAAGAAAACTATTTCCTTTGCCTCTAAAACCCATATCTGTTGAAAGTCCTTTCCAACAATGGGGATTGGATTTCATTGGAGAAATATATCCACCATCCTTTGCCCAACATAAATGGATCCTCACAACTACTGAGTACTTCACCAAATGGATTGAGGCCACACCTTCCATACTGACTACTAATGAAGTTATTATCAAATTTCTAAAAACCAAGATCCTATCTAGATTTGTATGCCCAACAAGCTCATTATAGATAATGCTACAACTTTGAAATCCAAGAAAATGATAGAATTCTGCAATAAGTATCATATTACGTTGGCACTTTCATCTTCTTATTACCCATAGAGTAATGGGTTGGATGAATATTCAAATAAAATTCTAGTAAACATTATTAAAAAGATGTTAGAATAGAATAAAAATTCATGACACAACAAATTGATAAATGCACTTTGGGCTGATAGGCTCACAACAAAGAAATCAATTGGTATGTCATCTTACCAACTGGTTTATGGGATGGATGTTTTTTTTCCATCCTCGTTGGGAATTTCGGTTATGAAGATAATTTAGGAATTGCAGGTTGATCCTAATGACATCCAAAGGAGGATTGACCAGACTATTCAATTGCAGCAATTCAAGGAAGAAGTCTATAATAAAGCTCCAGTCATCAAGGAGAATACAAAAATATTTTTGATAGAAGAAATAAAGTAGATGATTTCACTTTGGATGATAGAGTTTTAAAGTGGGATTCTAGAAGAGAGGACAACGGAAAGCATGGAAAATTTTACAATCTATGGACAAGAACTTATATAATTGATGCTTTAAGAGGACACAATGCATTCTTTCTCAAGAATATAGATGGAACAGAAATGCCCAGTCCACCTATGAATGGCAAAATGCTAAAGCACTATTTCCCTTAGCAATACAAGTTTTCAAGCATCAAATCATTGTAAATATAATTGTATTTATTATTTTGATTAGGTGACCTATTGACAGAAGTTGAAGCCCGCAGAGAGGGCCCTATGCTTCCATTGATATGTTTCCATAATTACTTCTACAACAAAAGAAATCAGGGGTGGATATTGCTGAAATGGAACACTCAAGGCTACTGATCAAATGTTCTTAGCACCTCACAGGAATCTTATATTGTAAATAATTTTCAATCTGTGAATGATTTCCAAATAAAAGAAAACCAGAATAAAAATTAAAAGAGCGTATAAATAAAAAAAGAAAGACGAAAAACAAAAATATTGAAAAAGAATAAAAGATAGAACCCCATCAAAAGAAAAACAAAAATAAATAATAGTGGAAGTGTTGCAATTCTAAATACCACTACTAATAGATAGATTTCTTCATCATTGATAAATAAAGGTTTTGTGCAGCTTGTTTAAAATGCCACAATGACTAGTTATTTTATTTAATCATGCAGTATAATCATAGTTAAACATGTTTAAAATTCTGTAAATTAGACTAGAGAATAAATATTTTCCAAATAATTTAATCTTGGTAAATCTGTAGTTAGGTAGAAAATGGCATTGATTCAACTATTTAATCTGAATCAATAGGATAATAAGTGATAAGATTCATATAGTTTTTCCTTTTTCATAAAAGAAAACAATGCAGGTTTGCTAGTCTAACTGCAACCCCTTAGAAGAATCAAAATGTTAGTTTAGTTAAAGGGTAGGTAGAAATAATTTAGTTTTATAAATATATGCCTATGTTCATTTTATCCTAAGTTTAGTAACATTGTAAAAAGGGCACGATGGGATAAAGTATTTTTACATATTTTTTTTATTTCTAACCTTCATCCTAACTCCAAAAGCAAGAAATAAAGGTGCATATGGACAAAGTTATTTTTCCGTATAAATTTAATCGTTGTTGCTGTCAAAGCATCAAGATCATATGCCCCTCATGATCCATGACCCTCATTTTCTTTCGTCCCCACTCTCCATTTTACCTTTACCATCGGGGAAAGGGAGTGGGTATGAAAAGGCAGTTTTCCCCTGCTAGGCCCATCCTTACATGTCACCTTCTCATCATTTTGCACCCACCCCAGCCAATACTTCTTACCACTCTATACTCCCTCCAAACCCACCTTCCCCTCATCCTCTTACCATGTACCTACTTTGTCACCTCCCCCACTCATCTCCCGCCACGTCACCTCGTTGTTGCCCAATTAATTGCTCTCTTGGAAAAAATAATCATTCAACATTCAATTTGCCTTCCTGGTAACCGTTCAAACTTAACGGTCACATGCCACCTCCAACAGAACTTCCCAGCGTTGTTTAAATCTTTCGAACCGTCGCCTTTCTCTCTTTCACTGCTCATTCTCTATAATTCACAGTTTTGATAAGAAATCATCTTCATAGTGTTGCAACGAGACTAGATCATAATTGACAACCCTCTATTTCCTTCCCTAGCAACTCATTGCTTCAAACTTTTCCTGGTAAGCTATCTTGTCACTTACTATTACTTTTGTCTGATCTAATCACGCCTCCAAAGAGAAAAACCCAGGATAAACATGTCAATCCATTGATCCCTCCCTCCATATTTTAGATCACATTACTTTCGCTGACAGGGATTATCGGATTAGTGAAACCCAGTGTGTCTATGAGTTTTTAGAGCTATACTATTGGTTGGAGGACAAGTATGCAGACAAAACTGATGAAATTGGACTCTAATAATCCAATCTTCCTCATTATATCTTCCATGTGACCTTCCAAGCCCCTAAATTCACCACAAAATGTCAAGCCTATTATGTCCCTGGCCAAAGAGTTATTATGGCCCCATCTGGTGACGTGCTATTTACAATTACCTGCCAATCCATGAACCAGATGATGATGTCTCCCCCTATGGAAAATAGTGCCCCTTTCTCCTTAGAAGCCTTCACTCAACTTTATCAAAAGATTTATTTTGCTACAAGATCCAAAATGTTTGAGATCTTCCTACCTAAAAATGCCCAATTACCCAAGATGAACCCTCCATACCCTTCCTCTATCTTCCCTAATTAGCTAAACAAAATATATCCATAATTTCATAAATTTTTGGTTATTATTTTGATCAGTGGGTAGATGAGCCCATTCTAGGTTTCCTTTCCATATTTTCCACAAATAGTAGACCATCCATTTTATTCAATTTCAGTGAATTCTTGGCTGATAGCATTCATGAACAGTTTCTAAAATTTCCAACAGAGAAGGTGTTTAATTATGCTTACATTTTAATCTACACATTCATTTATTATCAAGTAGACAAGTTTAGTTTTTCTATGTAGAAGTTATATGATGAAGGAAACTGGCAACCCGTGATTTTTTGGACTGCATTGGTCATGAAGGAGAAACAAGAATTCTCATACAACCAATTTATTGAAGAGTTTGTTCACCCAACAATGAACATCCTAAACAACTCAATACAGCGCAGAATCAGTTAATATATCAAAAGAATTTTACATCTAATAGATCAGGCAAAGGGTGTAGATTGGTATATATGGATGCGAATTGGCACCATACAGACTCCCTAAATACCTCCCCATAAGTATTTTTTCCTTGGAATACATCATACAAATGTTAAATTCTGATGACATTCATTTTGTGGTGGCAAATAAGAAGTCACAGTTTCGCACAAAGATACAGGTGGGCCCATTCATATGCAATACAAGGACAATAGGAGAAGCAGCAGACAAACTTCTTAAAGAGATGAAAATTTAGCTTGATTTTTACATGGTCTTATGACCCTTGGGGTATCATTTCCAAGATAAGAGCAGAAAATAAAACTACTCCCCACATCCATACCTCAATGCCTGAGATAGAAAAGTATACAAATTAGTTGGAATAGACAGAGAATACTTTGTGGGAAGCTGAAGAAGAACTTTTTTCTACTTCAACTTTACAGACTCCCACTCCTTAAGAGAAAATTAGTAAAAGACAAAGAGAGGAGGGATCATCATCAATAACAGGTAGTGAGGCCAAAGAGTTCAAGATCAGTTTTAGAAAAAGGGAAAAAGTGACTCTTAGGATAAATGTTGAAAAGGAGACAAAAGATCATGCTGCCATTATAATTATAGATTCACCATTTACAAGAAGAAAATTTGTTACATCTACTATTGGAACTTCAACATCACAAGGTCAAAAGGAAACAGAGCTAGATTCACAGAATTTCTAAGGAGAGAAGGAGAAGATTGTTTTTGATAAGTACAGAGAGATTAAACTTAAGAATGATAATCTTAAGAGCAGTACCTACAATCACTTTTGGAAGTAGAACTCCAGCTCAAAGAGTTTATTGTTATCATTTTTTGACACAGAGCCTTGAAATATGTAGATGGCCTTTCTTGAGACCCAAATTCCACATCCAAAACATTAGCAGACTACAAGAGAACTACATTTGAGTTCAGCACCAAAGATATCCATCCCATTGATCAAATAGAGATGCATAAGAAGACTAGTGAGATGATTTCTTCTACATTAACTAATAGTACAATTTCATTGTCTAATTTGGAGGTTTCATTCACCAACATTCAGTATCAGTTGAAAATGGAAAAGGTATCCTCCTTAGAAAAGGATAATAGGATCAAATATTTGGAATATTTGGTAATCAAGATAAGATATGATCCTAAATATATACATGCTGCAAAGGAGAACATCAAGAAGAAAAATCTGGATATTGCAGCATTGAGAAAGAAACTAAAACTGCTAGCCACAGAGGATCCCCTAACCAAAGACATTGAAGAGGATGAAACACGAAAGTCTGATATGATGAAGCCAATTATAGAGAAGAACATATAGATCATGTAGATGGAGGCATAAATAGAATAGATGATAAAAGAGACAGAACAGAGTTAGAATATGTCCATAGTCCCCCTAGATGCCATACCCATCACTCAACTCCCAAAAATAGGAACAACCATTGTAGCTACTTCTTCCACTCATACTGCAAGTGTTGAACAAGTGACAAAGACACTGGAGAACATGTCAATCCAGTCAGAAGATATCAAGACATTTCATGGGAATCTCAAAGCTCTAGAATAAAAGAAAGCCAGAGTTGAAGCTTTTCGTCTTACTAAAGTGAAAAAATCACAAAAGCTTCTCTCTAAAGTGCAAAAGTCACAAAGACTGTTAGAGAGATTTCAGAAAGTAGAAAAGGATATATCAATTGGTCATACCTTGGCCCAAGGCAAGGAAACTATTTGGATGGGTATTCTGGACTCTATGAATGTGATTTGGCCATCCTATCCAAATCATTTTCAAATAGAAATAATTGATGAAAAAAAGGCCATAGAAAACATTGTTCAGGTAAGGGAGAATTTGGGAGATATGCCCACAGAAGCCTCCAAAATTATCAAATTTCTGAATTCAAAGAACAAATATGAAATCAAGAATTATGAATTAGTGACAAGATTAACACTATTTTGGAAATCAAGAAAGTTTTTACTAAAATGAACATCATTGATCAATTGGAGGAAAGATGTGAAACAGTAGAGCTAGGAGTGAAAAAGTTTTGCAACAAAATTAAAACATTAATCCATAAAGGACTTCCCAACGTATATGTGATAAATAATAAATTGATCACTTAGGAAGATTATGTTCTAAAGATGAAGGAAATGGCTAGAAGTAGTGTCAAGTTCAGTGGCATAAAAGGCAGTGTGATAGCCAAAGAATGTTTAGAAACCATGGAAAATGACTTCTACATCCAGAATGAGGCAAAACATGTTTTTACAATGAAGCCAACTTTTTCAAAATATACTGAGGTTGATGAGATTTACTGGAGGGTAATTAAATTAACCATACCAGATGAAAAAAAGTGGGAATAAATTTGTGATTTACTGGATTCAAGGGAAATTTGGATGCAATAAAAACAATAGCTAGCACAACAACCAGCACGATAGCTAGCACATCAATGCAACATAGTTTTGAGGCCGATTCATCAACTGAATCCACCAAAATAGAGCCACCTTCCCATGCAGTTGTCTACCTTGCCTATTTTTCTGCAAAGATAAATTGTATTGTTTAGAATAAGGCGAATAATACATTGTCGATTGAGACAACAGTTTTGTAATGATTTTGTAATTATTTGCATAAATACTTCATTGTTTGAAGTATTAAGGGTTGATTTCTAAATATAATTTCGTCTGCAAATTGTAATTTTTGAAGTTTCTGGAAGAATCAATAATACAATGACATTTTCACAGGATTCATGTGGTGTACAAAATGGTGATGTGTTTCTTTAGTTTATGTGTTTAAACTTTGTTTTCCTTTCTCCATTATTTCTAAAAATATCAATTATTTAACAAAAACTGTGATGAATAGGACATGTTACATAGAACACCCTATTCTAGATGTTAGTAATTTTCATGTTTTCTTTGAAGTCAAATTAAGTAATTCTTAATTGCTCCTTAATTTCTACTAAATAGTGCATTTCTGCTCTCTCATAATCCATTTAAATTTCTGAAAATATCTAATTAATGCAACCTAGCTTTCCCTATGAAACTCCTCTAAAACTTGATGTGAAATCTAGTTAAATCTTCAGACTTCATAGCCCAATGGAATTATAGCAATTAAATCAACCAAACCATTCAATGAAAACAATCAGTACAATCACAACTAGCCTAAGATTCACATAAAACAAAGCTAAATTTTACAGAGAGATCCCTCCCTAAAGCTGGGAGGGCTAGATCCCAGCTTCCAAAGTGGGTTTCATGTTGTTCTATGTGTTTACTCCCTCAACCTCAAAAATACAAAGCGACAACATCTTCCATGATAATATTACAAGTAATTATTTTAATTTCAATAAAGATAATTAAAATAATTACAACCAACCTTATTCCATTTCTTATATTATAAGTTATTAACAGTAATTTATATGCAATTTATGAGCTTTGAGTGATTAGATTTTATAGTTTTATGAATGAATTTGAACATTATATATGTGTGTTAATGGAGTTACTTAATTAGATTGTTGGATTTTCCAAAATGCTCATGGATAGGAGTGATTTTTTTTTGGGATAGTTATTTTCCAGCCGAACCTTTTGTTTTCCAGTGTCTAGCCTCACATATTAGACATAGATCACCTTTCCATCCTTCAATATCTTGTGGTGTTGCAATGCCTTTGAAAATGGGCTTCCAGATAAAACAGGAGCCATTTCGTAAAACAACGAGATGGCCCTCGTGTGAACCTAGGATACTTAGTTGAGGCACTACATCGAGGATGCGTAGTCTGGGGAGAAAATATTACATTCAATGGCGTGGTTTATGGTCGTATTCATATCCTCCCATTTTCTTAGTTGATGGGAATCATTGAACACACAAATTTATTTGGTAGTTGTGAGGGATATGTAGAGATGATCTATGAAGCCTTTCCTAACATCTGAGCCTTTGAAGCTTAGAAAAACCACATGTCTCCATGCTCTCCACATTCCCACTACCATTCAAAAGAAACATATTAATTTGTTGCTCAGAAACACCACATATCTCCATGCCCTTCGCATTCCCAGTGTCATTCAAAAAGAAACAAATTAATATGTTAACTTGAGAAGGTGTGAGTCAGGAAACCTTATATGGAGCTACCTAGTTTGGAGGCTAAGCCTCAAACATTATATGGAGCATTTGACTAAGTGCATCATGGAGCGCTTTATGAGGAAACCATATGTTAAGTGAATCATGAAGTGTTTTACGAGGGAAACTGTACACTTTTTGGTTGGGCATGATTTTAATTAGTAAACCAGAAAAACGATGCATAAATCCCTACCTAGCCGCATATGCACCACCAGATTGGGACCAAGCTGCAAATCAAGGTGGAGAACCAATTGACCAAATCTTAGTTGAACCAATTGAATGAATCCCATAATCACCAACAATAGGAAGGGCATATTAGGGAAATGGAAGACCCAATTCTTGGTGTTTACTGTGCCCATTTTATATCATTTAATATTTAAAAGTGATTATTAATTAAAAACATTTTAGTAAAATATTATTTAATTTAAATGGATAAAAAAAGTATAAGATATTTATCGAAATTTAACATTAACATAAAATAATAATAATAATAATAACAATAATAATAAACATTTGAGAAAACTTAAATTTTAACATAAGGCATTAATCATAATAGTTTTAAGAAAATAATATATATTTTTAAACAAATTCCTTAAATGATATATAAGATAAAATTTCCAACATGTTCTCCCAAGTGGGGAAAAAACAGCCATAAAATATTAAAATGTAACCAAAGTTTAATTGTTTAAAAACTTTAACAACTCTCTAACTCATTGTTTGTTTAAAAAATTTAACAATTCTATGACTCATTGTCTGTGTAGTTTACACTCAACTAAAAAAACAAATGTAAGTAGTTATAGAAACATAATGAACCATTAAAATTATAAATTTAATATCATAAATATATATGGAAAGAAGTTTAATTTAATGTCATAAGTATATATGGAAAGAAGTTTTTATTTTTTATTTTATTTAGAAAAAAAATAACGACATTATTTACTCAAACTCTATATCTTTTTCATACATCTCACTTGGCACTGTGTTTCTCTTTACTGTGCAAGAACATCTATAGGTAGATACCACACTTAGAAGCCCTCATGTAATCCCCATTACAAAAGATCATCATACCTACTCGCCCACGCTAGCATAAGGGGCATCTCCCCGTGCCCGATAGGAAATATAGAAATAGAGAACAGAAAAACGTAGAAAGTCAAGAAAACTACAACAATATCATAAATTATAAAATAGAATACCCAAATATACTCACATAGAAATAGGGCATTGAACTTATCTGATTGTAAGTTGCCCAAGCTAGTTGACATGGCCAATGAGGCACATTCATCTCTGTTGCATGTTCTGTTAATGCTTTCAATCTTTCGGCAATTCCACAACCCTCCTGATTTCTGGCACGTCGGAGAATTGTGACTCTCACAAGGAAATTAATATGTGAACTTAAGTGCATTCAATGCTACTTTCACACCAAGGATTTCAAATACCTTCATGCCTGGGATTTCGAATTGAAAAATTGCATGCCACATTTCTGCTACAGGTTATTGAATAAGGACGATGGCTCCCTGCTTCATTTTGGTCGTGGGAGTGATGAACTCCGCCTCTCACCCACCAGCATCAGCACTATCCCCAATTACAATAAAACCGATGGCGACCCTATTTCAATCCCTTTATATCCCAGGATCGATATTACTACTCGTAATCTTTCTCAATCATCCCTCCGTTGGAGTTTTCTTGAAGAGGTAGCTTGAGATCAAGCACCCTAACATGACATGAAACCCTTAGCTTTTGAATGGCTGAAAATCTGCTCCCCAGCCTCATCACGTGAAAGTTGGTAGTAAATTCCAGTTCCATCCAAGTTCAGGAGAGTGGATGTGTAAAGGAATCCACCATGGATGTGTGATGTACCTAACCACATGAAACAAACACCGTAAATAAGTTTACTGCTCCAAAAATTAATTGAACAAGTTCATTGCTTGTTTCCAGATGGGCCTATTTAAATGGCCTTTCGTCTGGTCTCTAAACATCAACCTTGGAGTTTGAAGATATATTTCTTATCATTTCTCAATTTTATATTCATTATCATGAATGTCCTCATCATAAGATCCATTTTCCATCTGAAGGATACGAATGTCAGTGCCCTTTCTTGATTTGGGGGGCATGGATATGATTTGGGATCAAATCTAGTCATTCATGCTATGTAGGCTCCCTTCATAACACCACTAAAATCCCTTCCAACAATGTTCTCCCAAATTTTAAAATCGAAGTTTATATTGGAAATAGAAAACTACTTTTTTTTTTTGTTTTTTTCCCTTTTACTTGATGTTCCCTTGCATGCGAGGATACAACACGATAGTGTTGACAACAGAAAGTAGAGGATTAATTAGGATATAGCCAAAAAATCCATTGACAAGTCTCATAAAGGTTACAAAAAGAGGCCTTGGATAACGGATCCTACATCGGGTTACTATATCCCAGAAGATCACTTTGGTGAGGCCGATGTAGCCAAATAGATATAATATATTCTCAGTGTCCATCCAAGTAATTCCAGTATAGTACCGAATTAACGATGCTCGATTTAATTTAGAATATAAAGGTTTCTGTCCAGGGGACAATATTGGTAGGAAAATATGTACTCTGGATGAGTTTACATATCAATCGTACCATTGTTTAGCTACAATATTGTTTTAGAAACTATCAATCCAGGGAATATTGTTAGAATTTCTGAGTTGGAAGTTGTTGGTTTACATAAATTGCTTTGTCTGTATGACCATATTACATTTCATCTATAAAATTGGCCTTAATTCTAAGAAAAATCATTACATTTTGATTTTCCAATAAGTTTCCAATTAGACTCATTGACTGTTATAATCCCAAAACATGAGCTTGTCTCGAATACAAGCAGGAAGGACTTTCTATATTCGGTTGTTGGAAGCGAATTTTTGATGATTAAAGCATCTACCCACATTTGGGTATAAAATCATTTTTCTTATATTTAAATTTCTTCGAGTCTTTGGATATAAATTAGTTGGCATAGTTCCTTTCGAAATTGTTAGTTCAAATCCTCTCTTAAGTATTTTGACTAGATATAGAGTAGTTGGCAACATTCCTTTTGAAATTGTTAGTTCAAATCCTTTGTTAACTCTTTTGATCGAGAGAGAGTACTTTATTATGCTTTATGTTATAGTGATTTTGATCAAAATTGATTCATGAATCAGTACCCAACCTCGTTGATTCCAAAACTTCAAAATGAAAAGATTTTGATAGATTAAATGTGCAATAAAAAAAATATTCTTTTACTAAAATAAATATAAATTTTAATCATAGCAGTACATGCTCTAAGAAGGTTGTCACTTTTGTGAAAATGGTATGGTCATTAGGTGTGTAAATAAACGAGATTTTCTTTATTATAATATGGACAAAAACAAGAGAAAATATTTCCTGTATCAAATAATTTATTTATTCCTCATTTGAAGTTAATTTTAATTTTATATCAGATAGTTTCTTATAAATTAATCGATAAAGAATATGTTGTGTCTAATATATTAGTTTCAAACTCCTCTTTTCGATGATCATTTTACATTCCAATCAATTGGTTTAGCATTACTTTATGTTTCCTCATAAAGATGTATTAAACATGGTTTTCCATTAAATAAGATAAATGTGAAAACCAACTCTGATTAAAGCAAGGTAAAGTATATTTGGATTTTAATATTAATATTCCGAGCCACTTTATAAAATAACCCATGTATGTTTCTCGATTCGACTTCAGTAAGAAGAAGGCATATATTCGAGGAAATATTAAAGGAATATATCAATTATTTTGGTTTAATTAGGGGGTGCTTTATTAATACATTGTTTTATGGTAAGGTTTTATGTGGTGATGGAATGGTCTGTTTTTCATTAATTACTTTTCATTTTAATTGTCATTTAAAAAAAGTGAATTATTTAAATCACGTTTATTATATTGTTAAAAAAATAATAAAATGGGTTGTTTATTATGATTGGATTTAAAATATGTAGAAAACTTTTTATACTAATTCAAATTAGTATAAAAGTTTTGTATGAAAACATATAATATTAATATTAAAATTAAAATAATTAAGAATGAAAAAAAATATATAAAATTTAAATAATCTAACAAAAGTTTTACAAAATAAAGATAATTTATGAATTAAGTTATAAGAATTTAATAATTCATTTTGGTTTTTGTGTGCTCTTCTATATTTCTCTATGTGTGGGGTCCTTGTCATGGAAACCATTCCATACATTATGTTATATTAATGACCCATATGATAGGATGTAGATTTCATCTACTTTGAGTTGCCATGTTGGTTCCTCATTGAGGGTATTTTTGGTATGCACAACCCTTCCCTTATTAGACAATGGTGTCTCAAAGGAATTGAAGGAGTACCTATCTCTATCACCAGTGGACTTACTAGTTAATGTGTTTGAAAACATAAAAGTATTCAAATTATTATCATCTACCACTTAAGGGACTGGTTGAGACAACTTTTGCACCCATTGCTTCTTTTTAGGTTTCTTGCCTATGTTCAACATTCTTGCATAGATAGCAGAATGAACTGACTCTAACAAGTAGGAAAATTGGAGTTATGGTGGAATTTATGAGTTTGGGGCTTATTTAGAACTATGAAACAAGACAATTATTAAAACTAAGGCTGAAATGAATGATATTAACTATAAGAAAGAAGTGGTTGTATGTAGGAAAATACTGACATGAACGATGGAAAAACTTAATCTAAGTTGAAACGACCTATATTTACTTATGAAGACATTGTTATTACATAAAATATTAAAGTTAACCATTTGATTAATCATTCGTTAAGATTAACCCTAATTCGCATCATGGGAGTAAGGCCAAGTTTAGGTAACATGTTATAAGAGGGCCACGATGAGACAAAGAATTGTCGAGAATTTTAGCATCTACGTACAAACAATATGGCTAGTTGCCAAATATTGACATGGTGTAATGTGACAGATGGTAGCATCTGATAAGAGCATGTGTAAAGCATTCCATGTAGAAACAATGGCCATGTCATCCCACGAAGTATTACTCGAGTGCAAGTTAGGTTTAAACATTTAA
The DNA here is from genome assembly GCA_000404065.3 of Pinus taeda. Classification (NCBI taxonomy): domain Eukaryota; kingdom Viridiplantae; phylum Streptophyta; class Pinopsida; order Pinales; family Pinaceae; genus Pinus; species Pinus taeda. Next base: position 1,751 of record APFE030508901.1, on the reverse strand, counting down.
AAAGGGCTTAGGTCTGAGAACTAACAGAGTCTAAGAAATAAAATGTTTCAAGAGGTTTGCTATAAAAAAAAAAATCCATCCTTCTATGGGGCTTTTCGTAAGGTAAAACACTTGAGAACTGAATTGGCTATAATGAGATTGACATAAAATTTTTAGAGAAAATATCAGTAATATGTCAGGAAATTTTTTGTCCCACCATGAGTTGATCAAGAAGTAAGCATGGAAGGGTCAACTCGAGAAATGAGAGTTGGGATTGGAACAAATATTGTTAATTAAAAAACAAGGTTTTGTCATACCTCGAGGTTTTGCCAAAAGTATTCCAATAAAAGAGAGTGTGGTCTGAGATATTCATGTCTTGAGAGACAAGAAGAATTTTTTATTGATGGCACACTTAAGAACTCAGACATTAATATTTTTTTCCTTTTTCTTTTTATTTTTGAAAAATTTATGAGTGATTTTCCTATGAAATATGTACAAGGTGGAAAGTGATCAAATTATATATAAGTAGGGTATGCAAACTTAAAAGTGTCCCCATTTTTTATGGATTAAGTACAAAATGGGGGGTTGTTGTTTTACTACAACAAAACCATAAACTATTTAAAGTATTAATCTCTTAATCTATCGTATTGTGCTTATCGAATGACAACCACCACTAGTATACCAACATAATATGTATTTAATATATATGAGTACTACAAGAATGTTGGTATGTATTCTACTATATATATAAACATAATATGTGTGTATATATATTGGTATATATATAGCCATTATATGTTGATATATAATAAATGATATTTATATAGTATTATTTTGGTGTATATATACCAGTATATACATACTTTTACATATATTGGTATATATATGTTGACATATATATGAACATAATATTGACTATGTGTATATATACATACACATATACCTAATTTTGGCTATTCACCTAAGATTGCATGAGGATTTGCAGCATCTTAGATCTGAGGAAGAGATTGGAATTTCATTTTTAGGCCTTTACTACTATCAAAAGTGTGAGTTTTTCCCTTTATACTCCCTCTTGTAACCAATGATCATTCCTAGTTTTTCACAATTACTTGCATTATGGTCATGACATGCTAATGAGGTGTGATGTTAAATTCAAATCTCTTCCCTTATTTTAAATTGAGTTATTTGAGCTAGAGCTTGCCTTTTCTAATATGAGTATCAAATCTTATAACCCTACTAAAGATCTAGTAACCAAATAATAAGTTTTCATATATATGCACCCCTAGGGTGAAAATTTCCACATGGTTTTCATTGTTAGGTAGCTTGAGATGGACCAACATTGGTTGCATTGCTCCTAGTTTAAACAAGAAAGGTGTCGACTCATAATTAATGCTCTAGTGAAACACCAGGCTAAAATGCATAGAACACAAGCATTGTTGGATAATTAATCAATTTAAAGGTTTTGGAAAATGGCATGAATATTTTCAGGCATGGCATATCATGAAAATATCATATGCCAAAATACAAGCAACTACCCACACTAGTGAGAGTTATATTTGTCAATGACATTACACCCTACACTACTTTTGGGATGTAAATAATTATCAAGTATTTGTGTACTCGGGAGCTATTAATGGTTTAATACACCCTCCCTATACTATATAACATCTATAATAAGTAAATTTCAAAGGGTGATGTTTATAATGTTATAGGATTGGTCAAGAAATCAATCAAATTGTGTATTGCAAAATTGTTCAAATTTTCCAATATGA
>APFE030508894.1:8968-19324 GCA_000404065.3 Pinus taeda | reverse complement strand
GGTAACTTCCACTTGCTCATTTTCCCAAGGGTGATATGGAGTGGACATCCAGTTCTTGATTTTAAATTTCTCAGTGATGGATTGGATTAACTTATAAGTAAATTGAGTCCCTTGATCAGTAACGACCTCCCATGGGATGCCAAAATGGAAACATTTTTCTTCATACAAGAAATTAATGACTACTTGTTCTATCGCTTTCATCATGGCCTTGGCTTCAACCCACTTAGTTACATAGTCAATACACACCAAAATGTATGTATTTTGGGTGAATGCATGAATATGGGTTACACTATTGGGCCAAATGTGGCTTTGACATTTCAAAATTTTACTCTTTTATTGAATTGAAGCCTTCAAAATTCATATAAGCATTATGAATTTTGATTCTGAATGAAGGGACAATTTATGGAGAATTATGTTGTTGTCCTAATGATATTTTTTGAAATTATTTTTAGTGTCATATAATATGCCAATTTTCCATTAAATGAAATGAGTTTCCTTACAAACTTTCGCACATCTTAAGGGATATGCGTGTGTTCGCGTAGCATAACTTAGTCTAAAATGTGTAATTTACAGTCTCTCTCTCTCTCTCTCTCTCTATAATAAGATAATAACTCTTGTTGGGTAACTCCAACTTGCAATAGAGATGATATTGTGGACATCCAGTGCTTGATTTTAAATTTCTTAGTGATGGATTGGATTAACTTAGAAGTAAATTGAGTCCCTTGATCAGTAACAACCTCCCATGGGATGCCAAAATGGACGAAGTTTCTTCATACAAGAAATTAATGACTACTTGTTCTATCACTTTCAGCATGGCCTTGGCTTCAACCCACTTAGCTACATAGTCAATGCACACTAAAATGTATGTATTTTGGGTGAATGCATGAAGATGGATTACACAATTCGGCCAAATGTGGCGTTGAAATTTCAAAATTTTACTCTTTTATTGAATTGAAGCCCTCAAAATTCATATAAGAATTGTGAATTTTGATTTTGAGTAAAAAGACAATTTATGGAGAATTATGTTGTTTTCCTAATGATATTTTTTGAAATTATTTTTAGTGTCATATAATATGCCAATTTTCAATTTTCCAAGCCCCAAAGTTTAGCTCAACTAGTTGAGTCATTATTAAGTGCCTTGCCGATCGGGAGGTCACAAGGTCAATTCTCTTTGCTGCCCTTGGGGTTACGCCCTGCTAGTTTGGCCGATGAGATTTAAAAGATTCCCTTCGGGGTTGAGCTGCCCAATTTTCCCGTGGATGTAATGGTCACCCAGTGGCCGTGAACTACAACGTTATAAAAAAATGCCAATTTTCCATTAAATGAAATGATTATCCTTATAAATTTTCGCACATCTTAAGAGGTATGCATGTGTTCATGTAGAATAACTTAGTCTAAAATGTGTATTACTATATATATATTTATATAAAATATATATATATAAAATATATATATTATATATATATTAACCTGTTTGGTAACACTTGCCCATTTTCCTGAAGGTGATATGGAGTGAACATCCAGTGCTTGATTTTAAATTTCTCAGTGATGGATTGGATTAACTTAGGAGTAAATTGAGTCCCTTGATCAGTAACGACCTCCCATGGGATGCCAAAATGGACAAAGTTTTCTTCATAAAAGAAATTAATGACTACTTGTTCTATCGCTTTCAGCATGGCCTTGGCTTCAACCCACTTAGTTACATAGTCAATGCACTCTAAAATGTATGTATTTTGGGTGAATGCATGAAGATGGGTTACACTATTAGGCCTAATGTTGTGTTGAAATTTCAAAATTTTACTCTTTTATTGAATTGAAGCCATCAAAATTCATATAAGCACTGTGAATTTTTATGAGTAAGAAGCCAATTTGTGGAGAATTATGTTGTTGTCCTAATCATATTTTTTGAAATGACTTTTAGTTTCATATAATATGCCAATTTCCATTAAATGAAATGATTTTCCCTACAAATTTTCACACACTTTAGAGGTACTATGCATGTGGTTGTGTAGCATAGCTTAGCAAACATTGTAATTACTATATATATTATAATATAATATAATATTATATATATAATGTTTATAGTATAATAATTTATATTAATAATATATATTATATATATATATAGGCATGATTACATGGAGAGAACTGAGTATTACATATTAATTTTTTTTAATGAAAAATTATATTTTTTATTATTTTTCGAAGTTGGGGAAGTAATATTTCAGTTGCACTTTGTAGACACTTGTTCGCATAATTTATTTTTCAACTATTTAAATAAATTGAAAAAACAAGAGTACCATCTTGAAGACGACTTATAAACAAAGATAGTGGTATTTTTTGAAAATTTTTGTTGTGTATATTTTATGTTATTGATTTTGTATTCAATGTCTTTGAAACTATCCAAAAAAGTTTCAAGCATTATGTTTAAATGAAATTAGATGAAAAATATTGCATGAATTCGAAAATGTCAAACTCATATGCCATTGGATAGAGGATTCCTTCATGAATCCAACATGATCAACTCGGCTACTTAAGGACAATTTTTTCCCTAAGTCTGCTAGGGTACAAAATGGCGTTGCAGAGAAATTTGCATAAGGGGTGCTAAAATTGTGGTTTTTAGGACTTCAAAAGCTCAAATTATATTTTTTATTATTTTTCGAAGTTGGTGAAGTAATATTTCAATTGAATTTTGCAGACACATGTTCGTATAAGTATTTTTCAACTATTAAATAAATTGAAAAACCAAGAATACCCTTTTGAAGAGGACTTGTAAATGAAGATAGTGGTATTTTTTGAAACTTTTTGTTGTGTATATTTAATGTTATTGATCTTTTATTCACGTCTTTGAAACTGTCCAAAAAAGTTTCAAGCATTATTTTTAAAAGAAGTTAGATGAAAAATATCATATGAATTCGAAAATTTCAAACTCATATGCCATTGGATAGAGTATTCCTTCATGAATCTAACATGATTAACTCCACCACTTAAGGACAAATTTTTCCCTAAGTCTACTAGGGTACAAAATAGTGTTGCTAAGAAACCTGCATAAGGGGTGCTAAAATTGTGGTTTTTAGGACCTCAAAAGCTTGATTGAGTGCTTAAAATGCTCAATCAAGCACTTAAATTATAAATTCAAATTAGCTCGATTGAGCGTTTAAGAAACCATTGATCGAACCATTTACATGGTTAAGAAGGGGCTTAACTGAGTTATATCGCTTAGCTCGATTGAGCCTTTGTAAAAATAAAATTTTCAAGATAGGATCCTTATGTGAATCTCATAGATTTAGAATCAACAAATATCTAAAATTTAATCCATTAATAATTTAACCAGTTGATATCACATTATTTTACTAAAAATGAAAATTCAACTAGATCTAGGTTATGAACAACATTATAGATTTTTTATGTTATTGTGTTGAGAGGTGCATTATACAACCTAATATGGGGGCAATGTGTAATTATGTTTGTCCATGCTCAAAATATATGTTAGGTGATTTAAAGTTAAATCCCTGTCATTTAATTTTTCAACATGGGGTTTCCTAAACTCACAAGGTATACCTATACTAAATGTACTAGGTGGTTATCTTTCAGATTAGATTAATCTAATGCAATTAAAACTAATTACCAAACAAATTAAACCAATCTAATCCAAACCAAAACAAACATAAAGAAATTGAAACCACACTTGCATAAAGGAAATCACACTTGCAGAATTGAAATCACACCACACTTGCATAAATGAAAATCACACCACACTTACATAATTGAAATCACTCTTGTTGAATTGAAATCATAATCACACTTGCATCATTGAAATCACACTTGTTGGAAAGTAAATCACACCTATTGAAATGAAATCACACTTGTTGAAAGTAAAAGCACACTTGCATGAAAAGAAATGAAATAACACAAATATACTATGTTACCAATATGTACAAAGATGTGCAAATTATGGTTGATGGGGGCCCTCCATTCTTCTGCAAGCACACTAAAAAAACTATCACATCTTGGAGATCAATGTGGCAATATGTATTTCATAAAGATGAAGTTACAAGATATTACAAGAATTCTCTCTCCTCACTTTACAAACCACATGGATGGAACTTGGAACCTCCAACTATCAACTAGCTACTAGCCACTAACCCTAACACCTAGCTTGCATCTAACAACGAGCAACCCTTTGTATGAAGGGTGCACTCCTATTTGTACAGAAATTGAGGATAACTTTACAATAAATATAGATCCTTAGATCTTTCCTAAATCTACATTTATCTCTTCTGGTTACAACCAATCTCCTAAAAATGTAAGATACAAATCCTCTCAAAATCCTCTCATCCATGATTATTCTCTTTTGGATGTGCATAGTTAATGATCCACATCTTCAACAATTATTCCACAAATCCTCATGAGTTGGAATTTGAAATTCGAATCTGTGGTTGGATGGTCAAGTAGGACCCTTCTAGAATCTCCAAGTAGGCCTACAATATCACAAAACTCATAACACTTTTAGATATATATGAAAATATGTTAATTTCCTAACATTCAATCACAAATTCACTTATAATACTTAAAATAAATGACTTGGAAAATAATAATGATAAACCCATGTAACGATGAAAATGATTATTTAATGTAGGGTTATGGGGTTATAGAGTTACAGAATAAAGGTAAAATGATGGAAATGAAGGTGAAAGTGGATGACATTTTGGAAGCCCAACAATATACCTTGAATTTGAATGGATCATAAATTTACCTTCCACAAAAGTCTTTACCACATTAAAATTCCAAATTATGTAAAATTTTAAACATTTATACTCTTTACTAAAGTCAATTATGTTTCTTAAATTAAAAGAAAAAGGTTAATTTAATACAAAGAATAAAAATTCATTTAAGTTTGATATAAAATGGCTCTAAAATCTTTTAATATCTCTTTAAATTAAATCTTCATAAGATGAATCTTTAAAAGGAAAAACCATCTCTTATGGATATATTAAAACTTTTAAAGAGAAAATATTTCCAAGTCAAAGTTGTAATAAAAGTTGTCATATTTTAAAATATTAATTTGATGTAATTTTATTATAATTTTTGTTATCATGTCATGTAAAAACCTCATTAAAACTACTATACTATTATATTATGAACTCTAATATTAAATGAAAAAAATTTATAATATTAAATATTTGTTAATTATGATAATTAATATTAAATAAAAATATAATATTAAAATTTTATATATTGGAATATATATAATTATATTAAGTGTATATTAGCTCCAAATATATATGGGAGGGAAGAACGAAGACCTAGAGTGATAGAGGTGGAGACATAGAGGGAGTGTCAAGGGAGTGATGGAGATAAAGTGAGGGAGAGCGAAGATGAGGAGTGGAGAAAGAGATAAGGAGAGAAGGGTAAGAGAGAGAGGGATACTCAAAGATGGAGAGAGGGAGAGGAGGAGAGAGTGGAGGAGAAAGAGAGTGAGAGAGAGATAGATTTGGAGGAAAATATAGGGAGGGAAGAAGAAAGACATAGAGAGAGAAAGGTGGACAAAGAGAGAGGGAGTAAAAAGGGAGATATGGAGAGAGAGTGTGTATGTTTGGAGGTGAGATATAAAGACAAATAAGGAGAGATGAAGATAATGGGGAGTGAGAATGAGAGAGGGAGGGACATAGTGATAGAGTTGGAGAGAGAGAGAGAGAGAGAGAGAGAGAGAGAGAGAGAAGAGAGAGAGAGAGAAGAGAGATGGAGAGAGAGAGAGAGAGGAGAGTAGGAGGGAAGGGAGATAGTGGGAGAGAAGGGGAAGAGAGAGAAAGAGAGGGAGAGATAGATAGAGTTGGAGGAAAATATAGGGAGGGAAGAAGAAAGACATAGAGAGAGAAAGGCGGATAGAGAGAGAGGGAATAAAAAGGGAGATATGGAGAGAGAGTGTGTATGTTTGGAGCTGAGATATAAAGACAAATAAGGAGAGATGAAGATATTGGGGAGTGAGAATGAGAGAGGGAGGGACATAGTGATAGAGTTGGAGGGTGGAGAGAGAGAGAGAGGGGGGGGAGAGAGAGATGGAGGGGGAGAGAGAGATGGAGGTAAGAAGAAAGACATAGAGAGAAAGGTGGAGAGAGACAGAGAGAGATAGAATGAGAAGAGAGATGGAGAGAGAGGGAGAGAGGACAGTAGGAGGGAAGGGAGATAGTGGGAGAGAAGGGGAAGAGAGAGAGAGGGAGACAATGGGAAAAGAGTCGAGAGAGAGAGGGAGAGGGAGATATAGATAGATATGGAGAAACAATTTGTATTTTTGTGGGGTGATATAAAGAGACAAAGAAGGAGAGACAAAGGGAGATAGAGATATAGATGGAAGCGGGACATAGGGAAGAAGAGAGAGATAGAGGGAGGGAGTGATAGATAGATATGAAGATAGAGATCCTGTGTGTTTGGGGGGTGAGATAAAGAGACAAAGAAGGAGAGATGGAGGGAGATATAGATAGATGGAGGGAGGAGAGAAAGGGAAGAATCACATTGATTTCTGTGTCGATGCTTATTTATAATCCTATTTGATTTCTTACACTATATGTATTGATTTTTGTGTAGATGTTGATTTCTAATTCTATTTGATTGCTCGCAGTAGATGCATTGATTTTAGTAAAGATGTTAATTTATAATCTAATTGATTGTTTGCATTAGATGCATTGATTTCAGTGTAGATGTTGATTCCTAATCCTATTTGATTGCTAGAACTAGATGCATTGATTCAATGTAGATGTTTATTTCTAATCCTATTTGATTGTTTTCATTAGATGCATTGATTTCAATGTAGACTTTGATTTCTAATTCTTGTTGATGGTTTGCATTAGATGCATTGATTTCAGTGTAGATGTTGATTTGTCATCCTATTTGATTGTTTGCATTAGATCCATTCATTTCAGTGAAGATGTTGCTTTCTGATTTGATGTAACTAGATGTATCGTATACATTAGTTTCAAGGTAATTAGATTAATATTGTTTATTGATTTCAGTGTAATAACTTTTATTTATGATGTGCATTGATTTCTATGTTACAATAACTCAACCATAAATAAAATACTTGAATTTTCATCTCAAATAAAATGTTTACTTAGTTGAAATGTGGTGGCGGTCTAGGTACAGGCAAGAGTGTTAACCTTCCAAACTGCAAGGTTATATCTTCTACTACTCGTTCCGGGTGTGATTGCTGGTTCAATGAACTCTCTGTCATCCACTGAAAACCTTAGTGCTTCCACTGAATTAGAAAACACCTCTAAAACTGTAGAGTTCCACTCAACCTCTCCTAGTCCAGACCCGACGGTAATGTAACCACAACTTGATAAAATTTGAAATCCGCCTTTTACCAACTCATTGCACCTCTTCATCGTTGATCTCTTTAAGATCCAACGATCTCAACACTCCCCGACCTTGAACTTGCTCCACGCCTATGGACCGTCGATCTTGTTCCGCAAGATCTAACGGTTCATACACATATCAGCCGGCTAACCTGTGCACTCCAAATCCACCCAAAAAGGTGGTTTCCTTCTCTCTCCTCTCTACTACATGTCACGATATGTATGGAATTGGAACCAATGGGGGAATTACCACTTACTGCCCTTCTTTCACCTGATATCCACTTGTGGTTTCTCAAAACCGCCTTGGCTTGTTAATTGTTGGTTAACGCTTGAACACCGTTGATCTGCCTCGACTAAGATCTAATAGTCCAAAACGAATCTTCATGTATTGTGTCCTTGGGTTTTCTTCCGTTGATCTCGACCATCCACTCCACTACTCTTGACCGTTCACTCCACACACTCAGAGTTCATGAAAAACACAATTAAAAGGAAAAGCACGAATTTAACACAGTCAACACAAATTCATTTAATCTCACTGAACCACAATTAAACTTCAGATTGCACGACAACAAAGAGATTTTGAAGGAGAATATCCTTTGGGATTTGATAGGAATTTCTCATTCACATGCACAGAGACAATTTTCCCAATTCACTAGATTTGTTCCTGGAAAGCCAAATTTCTTTAACAGTCAATCCCTTTACAATAGCATGAAAGTTACATAAGTACTGGTTCATCCTAACAACCATATCCTAATTCAAAGGCCAAAATTTATTAATCCTATCTGTCCTGCGAGGCATTCTCATTAAGAATCTCCACTACAGCTAACCAACTAAAACTTATTACATCATGATCAAATCCTATATTCTAGATCTATGCTTAACTAGAAAAACATGGAAATTGATGGCTAAAGGATACCACTCCTTTGCTTGTAGATTTTTTTGTATTTTTGGAATAATTCTTCGAATTTGTCTTCAAGCCTTATGCTCCTACATCAAACTCCTGAGGACATCATTCTTCATGGGCTCCTGTCCATGAGCTCTTCTACAGTACTGCCCAATTTCTATACTATGTGTTTTGTTACCCAACTAGCTTCAGCAATTGGCTGATCCTTCCATTTGACCAAGTACTGAAAGTACTCTTATCCTCTAGTTTTCTTGAACACTTTCTTACCTAAAATCCTTTTTGGCTATAATTCCTTTGCTGTATGTAACAGTATTACCTAGTCAATTTCCTGTGTCTCTTGGTCTTCTTCTATATCATTCGTAATTTCACCTTCATACTTGTACAAATCAACAACATTGAAAATTGGAGATATTCCAACATCAGGGGGTAATTCAGTTTCATATACATTTGGAGAAAATTTCCTTAAATACTCTGCATGGTCCAATTTTCTTGAACTTCAATTTGTTATATTCCCTCTTTGGAAATCTTTCCTTCCTTAGGTGTGCTAAAACCAAATCCCCAACTTCAAAGTTCATTTCTTTTCTTCTCATGTTTGCTCTGTTTTGTACTTGATGTTGCTATCCTGTAGCTGTTGTTTCACTTGTTCATGTATTGCTTGTATTTCTGAAGCAAAATCTTCTCCCTTTGCACTTCTCATCTCATCTTTTCCCAAGTTTATTAACTCCGATACTCCTCTTGGATGCATTCCATAAACTATATGGAATGGACTCTGCCCTATACTCCTGTTAGGTGAGTCATTATATGCATATTCAGCTTGTGCCAACACTTGATCCCACTGCTTTGGATTTTCTGCAGTAAGATTCCTTAAAAGATTACCCAAACTCCTGTTCATAACTTCAGTCTGTCCATCAGTTTGTGGATGATAGGCAGAATTAAAACCCAGTTTAGTTCCCAACTTCTTCCATAGTGTCCTCCAGAAATGTCCAACAAATTTGGAATCCTTGTCTGAGACAATACTCTTAGGCAACCCATGCAATCTTACAATCTCCTTGAAAAACAAATTAGCAATGTGAGTAGCATCACTAGTTTTATAACATGGAATAAAATGTGCCATTTTTGAAAATCTGTCCACTATAACAAAAATTGAACCATTCCCTCTTTGAGCCTTTGGTAAGCCCAAAACAAAATCCATATTTACCATATCCCAAGGCCTATCTGGAATTGGTAATGGAACATACAAACCTATGTTTTGGCTTCTTCCCTTTTCATATTGACAAACTTTGCAAGTTTTCACATACTTTTCCACTTCAAATCTCATTTTTGGCTAGAAATAAAATCTGTTCAATTGTTCATAAGTTTTATCTATACCAAAATGTCCTACAAGTCCACCACTGAGTTTCTCTTTGATTAAGTTCTCCCTCATAGAAGAATTTGGTATGCACAACTGATTTCTCTTAAACAAGAATCCATATTGTAAGAAATAATCCAACCATTTATTCCTATCCATCAAAGCAAGATTCTTACAAGCTTCAAATTCCTCCTTAAAATTGAAATCTGTCTCATGCAATTCTTTAAGAAAATCAAAACCCAACACTTGAATTTGACTCTCTTGAAATAATATATTTCTCCTACTTAAAGCATCTGCAACTTTGTTTGATTGGCCATTTATATGCCTCAAGACAAAATTGAAGCCCTGAAGATACTCTACTCATTTGGTATATTTCTGGTTAAGCTTTGGCTGCTGCATAATATACTGCAATGCATGGCGCTCCATCCAGTAGAGAATTAACAAACATGCAGCTGACCTAAGACATGGGAGAACCAAGTCTTTAGCGTTAGCAGAGAATGTGGATAAGACCAAGCATCAGGTTTGTATTGAGGAGGCCAAGGTCGTGGCAAAAGTTGCTCAGTTCCATCATCGTAAATTCAGGGAAGCTATTGAAATTAAAATAAGGCCTAACAATCTCAACAGAGATGACGACTGGAAGATCAGTAGATCTTGGATCCCTGCCCTTTTGTCTTAGTATCTTTTGCGCTTTCGTCGTTCCCCGGGTTCCTTCCTGTCTTCCATTCCCTTCTTGATTTTTTCAGTTCCTCCTC
>APFE030508890.1:0-13720 GCA_000404065.3 Pinus taeda | reverse complement strand
AAAATAGCCGTATTGAGTTCACTCTCTCTAGGGAGAGTGGGATTGACCGAAGATGGAATCAATGTGACCAATTGATCAACGAATGGTTCATCAACCTGAGTGATGTGTGTTTCACTCTCCAATGGAAGAGTAATCTTGACTATACTTGGAATTAGATCATCACTTCGTCAACTAACGATAGGTTGGGAGAAAGAATAAGGTAACTAGTTGGAAGTGGTTGTTGAGAAACAGTAAGGTTTTCCAACAATTTTGGTGCTTCATCCATGTGATAGAAAAGACGAGTTTGATGATCCATTTTCATAACCTACAAGAAAACCTAACTTTACCCTTTTTTCATGGAGCTTAACAATAATTGGTTGATGGATCAACAGTAATTTGAGAATAATTTTCAGACCATGCTTCTAAGACCTTAGGAATACCAAGAGAATTGATAAGGAAGTGGTGACCCTTTCAAAGCTTGCAAGGGTATTTGGGTTTGTGATGCACGTTGGAAGTTTCCTAAACATTACCAATACTTACCAACATTTTCGGTTGGTTGACTTCTTTCTTATCTTGTTTCTTATTCTTCTTCCATTTCTTCTTCTTCTTAGTCACCTTGTTACTAGTATCAAGGCTTTTATCAAGAGAATAAGAAGAAAGGGAGGAGGTCCTATTGGGTGAAGAAGATAAAGGGTCAACATGAGATTGGTGATGTTGAGATGGTGAACTTGGTTGAGGCGAAGCATCTAGTTGAGGTGGTACAACTACAATATTTGGGACTAAAGAAGTTGAAAACAACGAGAGTGGTAAACCTATCATGAATCATTGGAGTGACAACATAGCCCTATAAGGAGGACTGACATTTCCAAATAAAGGAAAAAGACTACGATTCTCGTTAACATGGATTCCTTGATAAATAATTTCCGGAATTGTTTCCATTAGATTCAAATCAAATAAGTTTTATTAAGAATTTAAATAATATTCGCAATCCAAACCTAAGGTCTATAAAAAGTAAAAATAATAAAATAACACATGCTAGTAAATATAAGGAGTCAAACCATGCAAACAAACTTTTCATAGTGAAATCACTAGTTGGTAATGAAATCCAACGCCGTAGAGATCAATGTGAAAAGTGAATAAAGATACAGCGAGTGGAACCAGTTACACTAACAACCTACTTAATTAACAGGATCTGGTGCAAGTAACTTCACTTATTCCATCACGAGTGAAGAATGCCCTCCAAAAAGGTCTAAGTGAGTCTATCCAATGTTTGTTCTAGGTACAAAAGATACTTCCCCTCTTCCGTCAACTTTGGTAATAGACCTAATATTATGGTCTCTAAGGTTACGACTTACGACAATTTAACTTGGGGGGATGGTCACAAATCGGATGTCCATGCAAGGGCAGAGTAATAAAGCTCAATCCTTTTTAAAGTTCCTCAACATGGTTAATCTGAGGTTTACCTTCAAGTGACTCCAAGAACCTTTCGACACCATCTATAATATGTGTAAATAACTCTACTGTAACCAATGAAGCGGGTTCAATCACTCCACTCGGTCCGATGTTATCTCATGCTTAACTTCATTGTTAGGGGATATTCCGAGAGCCAAAACGTAATAAATATATTTACTCCCTATAGAAAGATTCTATTATTTTTTTACAACTTTGGAAAGTTAAATCAATTTCCTATTCCAAAGCCCTACCATATGATCTAATGTAGGTGTAATGAGCCCTAGAAATATAAAAAAATCTAATTTATTTTATTAGAGTTATTTTTTAAGTGGTTATATGCTCAATGGGTAAATGGATGTAAACTAATGGTGTTATGACCTGACCCAAAAATTTAATGCAGTCAAACATGATACTGTGATATTTTCATTTTGATGAATTCTAGCTAAAGTAAGGAGACAGTTTCTTCTTTAAAATATTAACTACATAATGCGCCACCTCTAATTTTCAAATGTAATTTAAAGCCCTAAGCGTCAATCCATGCAAGGTATTTTATGCGCAATTTTCTTGAAAACTGTGAAAATGTAATCGATGCATAATTTATGTTCATGTTAGGAAAATGAGAATTCTAACTATGCAAATGTAATCTATGCAATAGAATTCTTAAAAAAACACAAGATGATTCCAAATCAGCAGAAAAACAAGGCTATTTTCCTTCACCAATGTAACTAAAAAACAAATCAAGTGTAAGTAAAGGAAATTGGGTGAAAATTCCAAAGATCAAAAGTGATGACACTCAAAGGCGATTAATATGCAAAAATTGTTATGAAAATGAGACAAACCTCTGAATAATGACCAAACGAAATCAAATTAATATTTTTTCAAAAAGGAAATTCAAAACACCCAATCAAATTGATGGAGACTTTATATGGTTGTAAACAAGCTTAAGAAATAAAAAAAACAAAAAATATGGACTTAAATCATGGAAACCATAGATTTTTTAAAACATTTACAGGGTTGCGCAAGTCGCTAGTTCAATTTAGTGTGCATATGCACTAGTGCTAAGGATTAAGTGTGTAAATATGGCTCTGTTGATAAATATGAAATGTGCGGACTGAGAAAATTTTCAGTAGTAAAAAATGGCTAATTAGTTACTAAAAAACCGACTAACATTTTCATATAAATGACTATTTTTCGGTCGGTGACCAGTAGTAGCTAACTTTTAGTATCTTATAACGTGACCAACTTTTAGTCATTTTTAGTTTATTCATTCATTTGTTGTCTCAATTTCATCATCTAGTATTATATTTAGTCATTAATTGCAACAATTAATGACCAAATATACATCAAAATATATTACTATATGATCACCCAAGAAAACCAATTAATGACTAAAGAAATATGACCAAAATGTTGGTCGTGTTATAAGATATTGTAAATTAGCTACTAATAGTCATATATATGCAATTTTTAGTCATCTTTTGAAACCAATTAATGACCAAAGAAATATGACTAATTTTGGTCGTTTTATAAGATATTGTAAATTAGCTACTAATAGTTATATATATGCAAAATTTAGTCGTCATTTGTAATCACAAATTTTTCATTTACAGTAGTCATTTATCTTCTTTTGGTAGTTTCATATTCATTATATAAATGACTAATTTAGTAGTCTATATTCATTTTATTTACTTTCATTAATAATTATTATAAACAAGTAATTGAGTTTATATTCATTTTATTTTTGTTCATCATTAGTCAATATAAACCACTGATTGAGTAGTTTTAGATTGATTTTATGTGTTCATTATTAATCAACCAAAATTAATTATATGATTTTGTGACTAAATTTAAAAAAAACCATCCAATGTGCATGTTTATCTAATATAAAAATGCAAATTTATATATGTTAATTACAATACTAAACAATATCAAGTGCAACTATAAATAATTTCAAGCACATAAATTATATTATAGGAAATGTCAAGTATTACAGTATGAGTTTCCAACTTAATATTGGTTGGACTAAAATTTACACATGAAATGTTGTTTCATTGCTTCAAAACATTATCATTGTGTTTCCAAGGCATTGTAGGTGGATTCACCAACTCTAAGGACTTAACCATTAGTCTCTATGTGTGTGTATTATGCGAGATATTGACTTTAAGTGTATCACTAGACTGATTCTCCTCTCTCTATTTTTTTGTGTTTCTCGCTCCAGTGTTATTGTTCTCCTCTTTCTTCAATTCTTTCTTCTTACCATCAATATTGAGTTCCTTTTCTGGAAACAAAAGAAGATACAATGCAGAGTGTAAGCCATGAAAGATGATGAACACTATAATATAAACTAAAATATACTATAAAGGATTTATATAACATATACCTCAACATCAGTAATTCCAAAGCCATTTTTCCCCATAAAAGCAAGAAACTTGAACACGTTTTCTTCAGTTGGGCGATAATGACTAGATGACCTGTATAAAAAAAGAAAAGAAAATGCCACCATAAAAAATAGCACCTTACTAACCTAGTATTCAACCTTCTGGGAAATCTTCAGCACAATCATGTCAACTTATATGTTACATGCTTAAAAATATCAAGTCGTAGATAACTTGTGAAAACAAATAATCTGTGATATGATGTCTAATCCTTGTCATTTTATTCGCAACAACATTTCATTCTCTAACACATGAATTTGTTCAAGTATATAAAAAACATGTGCTCAAATAACAACATAAAAGTAAACTTTTCTAATAGTCATGAAATTATTTTAACACAAAGCAACTAAAAGGATTTCAATCAATATCTAGTAATATTGTTTTCATCTTAAAGCTTTGGTTGTTTTTTAAATGGACATGATACCAATTGTTTTCAATTTTATAGTTAAAAGACAAAAAAGTCAAAATAAATGTTCAAAATACAATCAAACAATAAAGAGAAGATAACATGGAATTGACATTGCAATTATAAAAAACTTGTTTACCTATCCACCGTTTTCTTGTATTGCATTCCTAAAACATATGCTTGTCCAAAATAACCAATGGGGTGAAATAATCACAACATTAAAAACCATAGGAGTCCCTACTCGAAACATTTCCAAATTCGATGGCTAATGTGCTTGAAGGATCTCCAACAACAAATGAATCATATCCAAGTCATGCTCTGTATTGTCTCCCCATCCTTTTTTCAATCACATTTCTTGTAACCTTCCCACACTAGTGTCAAGTTACAATCAAACGAAGGCATTGACATTTGTTTTCATCATTTATATCTATAAAATTTCAATCTAAACATCTTTAAACGTAAAACAACTATAATACTACTATTATCTTCAAATTTTGTGATGTTGTTTGAATGACTATGATACGAATTATGTTCAATTTTATAGTTAAAATACAAAACAAAATCAAAGTAAAAGTTCAAAATACAATCAGACATTAGAGAGAATATATATGGAATGGGAATTGCAATTATAAAAAGAGCTTTTACCTATCCACCAGTGTCTGGCATTCCTAAAATTGCTTCCCCAAAATAACCACAAGGTGAAATATTTACAAAATTAAAAAGCATAGGAATCATTCCTATAAAAAATTCCAAAGTCGGTGAATCAGGTGCCTGAAGGATCTCCAACAACAAATGAATCATATTCAATACATTCTCTGCATTGATCACCCCATCTTTTTTCCAATCCCATTTCTTGTAATATGCCTACACCAAAATCTGGTTACATTCAAACGAAATATTTTATATTTTTGTAGAAAAAATGGGAGATTTGTCAAGCATGCTAACTACCTAGAACATATACTCATAAATATTTGTAGAAAATAATATTAAAATATTTTATATTTTTGTGAAAAAAATGGATATTTTTCAAGCTAATTGCATGGTACAAAAATTGTTTCCACAAATCTATCCATAAATACGATGGATCTTACTCATAAAGATTTCAGAAAGATTTTTCAAGCAGGAAATATGTACAAGTTTGGAGTCCTAGTTGTGTGAACGTTTGACATATTTGATGGAAATTTGTTTTTTTTCTTCTTTATTTGAGCTTTGAAGGTTGCTCATCTGGTGAGCCTATAATAAGAGTACCTCTACCACCATAATCCTTACACAAATTTGGTCTTTGTCTGCTTCGAGTCCTGCAAGATGCCACAGATGAGAAACAACGGAGGTCATACCCAGAGAGTATAAATTTAGAGACTTCAAAGGGAATTTTACTGCCAGGATCATTTGGAGGGCCTAGAAGGTTGGTTAGAAGATTGGACTGGAAATGGCAAAGCTGGACTGGAAATGGCAAGGCTTTGAAATTGGTTTATTTTGAATGATCACTCTTTATGGTGGCCTCATCCTACTTTATGAAATAAAATCAAGACGACATGGTTCTTGTTCCTTTATTTCTTCAAAAGAGGCATTAACAATATCAATGACATTTTTTATGCTCAAACATGGAACTGTGTCTCTTTCCCTAAGCAAAAAAAAAAAAGTTCAAGGTAACTAATCTTCATATACATGTCATCCAGCAGGTCAAGGTGATCATCCCCAACTTACTCTTCATGAAATTAGATGTTCAATCCTCTATAACCTGGTGGATGGAGTTGAATTGGAACAAGGTCGAGGCCTTTGAAAAATACATGCCAATGAATAACGCTCACTGGGTTATGTCAGCAAATAAATTGGGATAAATTTTTTCTCCTAGAGGCTATCCACTTGGGTGTGTAATAATCATTACGCCCATGCCCTAATAAGTTTCTTTCTTAGGGTAAAAAGTGTCTTCGGCCATCAACTTCCCTAGAGATCAATAGATTATTAGAGCTAAAATTATATTTCTTGTGTGTAAGAAAAGAAATAATTCTTGTTTAGAGGTTAACAAGGGCCAAGATGTTCAAATTTTTACTTGGGAAAATAAAGAACTTATGTTTTTCTTTAATATTTGGATGAAAAATATTTTTCAAATGCAAAAGTTAGTGGGATGTGCCACATCTATGTCAATTGCAAGAATATTTAGGGGATCCCTTTGCATTATGAGTAGGAAACATTCTATTTGCTCTCATACTCCCTTTGCTTGCACTAGGGAATCACGAAGTTCTAGTAGAAGGAAAAGGCATGGAGCTAGTTGTGTTGATCGCTAAAGGTGAGCATCACCATAGCTAGACCATGTAGCCCTCCACCACTGCCCCAAATTGATAAGTTGGAAACACATTCCCTTGTTATTTCAAAGAACAAGAAGCCAAAAAAAGATGTTTATCATGTTAAATTTGTTGAATTTAAATTATCACAAATTTTTAGGAAACTAATGATGGTTGGGGGCCATTCCTAATGACAAATAAGATACCCCTTTAATTGCAGGTTTCATCATGACAATTAGTGAATTGTTTGGACGTGTGTGAACACTGCTTTTGTCTCTATATGGAAAGCCTTTTAGCTTTTTCCATTTATGTCAAGTGGATTTTATGTTTCTTCTAAAATGTGTGTCCATGTGTCAACTTGGATTAGCTTTATGTTTTTGGGTAGTTTTTTATAGATACTAGGTCATTTTACACCATCATTTTCAATCGTTGAGGCTGCCCAACTATGCACCATTTTGTGTGAAATTACTAATATGTAATATATTTTATTGATAGTTAAAGGAAGAATTTTATATAGAAAAAAAAAATCCACATTACAACTAGGATTCATCATGTTCAAGCATTCTGCCATAGAACATCCATCACAATAGAACTATAGAAATCAATAGGAAAAAATCTATGGTAGGACATGATGTCATGATCCTCATGATACTTGAACATTGAAATTGATGCATACTGACTACCCATTAGTAATGATATTCATGATGTCAAGCACAAAATATGTAGTATTATTCCATATGTCATTTGTTATCTAGGTACCAACTAAATGGCACAATTATTTCCTATCCTGTGGAATTTTAGTTCAATCTTATTAAGCACCTTGTCCATTATATCTTTTTTTATTTCCTCTGGATTCCTTGAAGTTTAGAACTGGTTTTTATAACAAACATATCCAATATTTATGTACAAGTACTTCACCTTGTTGACCACTATCTCAAAACATTCAATCATAAAGGGGTTTTACAATTCTAAAAAATAGAGTAAATATATTGCAATTATATGGGAAGAATTATATGTATTGGGGGTTCTAAAAAAGGTATCTAGTAAAAATAGGGGAAACCTAGTAAAAATAGAGTTTTTTATTGGAAAGATGTATTGGGAATGGGGTTCAATAGAAGTCCTTTGGAAAAATATTTGGTGTGCATATGTGACTACTGATTTCCTATGGGATAATGTTACCAAGTTGAATCCCATCTAAAGTTTCAAGCATCTATCAAAAGTGGTAAATGAGTGTGAAGCCTCTCAAATTTATCCAATTTGGTGGCACATTTTCTACATGAACCTGTTCAATCGCAGTTCTTCTTTTGGCTCTAAAAGTACTGACCCATAAGACTAATAAGACTTGTGTTGCAATTCTATTATATAAGGAAACACACAAAAGTAAAACACTACATTATAAGTGAGAGTTTGCAGATGTGGCCAATCAAATTGTTCTTTGATGATATATTTTGTTTTCTCGGTTGATACAAGTGTCATTAATACTAATTAAATTTTATTCTTAAAATATTCACTACCAATGTATGCTTTTATGGAATTATATATTAGATCAAATAATATTTCAACTCCTTCTTCATAAAAGAGAGTTTGACCATATTTATTCTCTCCATATTATGAATTGTTCAACCAATTTGCGCTCCTACCATCTCCTTGGAATTTAACTCTATTGTACTAATGACCTCTCTCACTCCACAAATCATTGTAATCAAACATGCCCCATTGCGGATCTGGAGCAATGCTTGCATCATACTCAGAACTATAATTGTTGCTAATTGAAATTGGAGAGTCATGTATACTAGATTGCTTTCTTTTGGTGGCTCTTGCTCGGAAAATATCTTGAGATGAGTTCAACATCATGGTGATATTCAGATGGAAGCTACTTGGTGTAATTGTCCTGAAATATTGAAACAACAGAGAAGAAATGTCATTTTTAATCAATTTTTATTGAATCTTTTGCATACAATAGACATTATCACAATTGCAACACAATCATGTTCCCTCAATATGAATTATAAAATGTTGTAGGCCAAATTTGCAAGGAAATTGCATTCATTTTAGGCAAAAGAAGAATATGAAATTAAGGTCCATGCTAGGAAAAATTATGTAGATAAGGTTGTTGAGTCAATACTTACCATGTGTGTCAAATCCATAGCCAAGGTAGGCTTTGAGAGCGTCCTCCCAAAGCCAGTGCTCCCTTAAGATGACATTGAATTCACTGTCTCTTAGGGTTGCAAGGTGGCATTGACAAACTTAATTGATTGATTTACTATACTTTGAGAGAAAGAGAGAGATCGCCTTTCATCTATACCATTCTCTACCATCTTTCTACCAAGTGAAATGGGCATTGTCACACTATGAATGGCACTACCATGTAGTTTTGTAGTCTGCAAACTAGACCTATCACTAGTAAGTTTGTCATACCAAACTCTTTCTCTTACTTTGCTTAGTGACCATGACTGTCTTCTCAGCCTGTTTACAGTAGGAGCTTCAGTTGTACATCACACAAAGTTGGGGGCTCTAGTTCTACTCCAATTAGCTAAAGTCGTATTTTCTAGCATTGTTGTCATTAAATTTGGAGGTGTTTCACCTAAAAAAGTGGGTATTAAAGAATGCTTCAAAGGATTTGTTTTCACGTTTTTGAGAAGTTCCTTGTGGAATTACTAAGTTTATAGATGACATGATGGTAACTTTTATCACAAAAGAAGGTTCTAGAGGAGGAACTAAATTCTTCTGACTTTGTTTTGGCATGGAAGATTGACACAGTGGTTTTGATGATTGCATGGATGAAATTGGTGAGGACTTTGATGCAGACAATACTGACTTTGAAAATGGGTTAGAAGACCTTGAAGAAGCTGTGGAGTTTGGTGTTGTCACTAAAATTTTCTTTGTTGTTGGCTTTGATCTAGATATAATTGACCTTGATGAGGTGATTGAAGACCTTGAAGAAAATTTAGATTTGGTTGTTCTTACTACAGGTTTTCATGTTGTTGTGTTTCTTAATCCATCATTGCCATAGGATGTATTTGATGCATAAATTCTTGACCTTGACGAGGGGATGGAAGACCTTGAAAGAAAGCTACAACTTTTGGTGACGTCACTCATGGTATATTTGTTAATTTGTTTGTTAAACATCTTATCCCATATGAAGGTGTTATCCAACATGAATTTGAAACCCCCCACACAATTTTCAATGAAGTTTATATCTAAAGGTTAGGGACTTCCACATTATAGAAAGTCAATCTCATGTACCAAAAACTTCACAGACATCCTAAAAATAAAAACAACCTATTATATGTCAACATAGAACCAGTAAGAAATATGGTAAAATATGAAATCACCAATCACTTCAACTAGTAAAGAAAAACAAGAAGAAAGCACCCAGAGGACCACAAATTATAGTAGAGTAGAGAAAAATAATAGTATCTCATCAACTATAATTGCAAGGCATAAATTAATATCATACATTCCAATTACAGCACTGAAAGAAAATTCAAAATAACATAAAAGTAGTGGAAACACTGCATTACACAAGTAAACATGTCCCATTGAGGATCTCGACCACTGCTTGCACCATACTCAGAACTATCATTGTTGCTAACTTCAATTGGAGTCATGTATACTAGATTGCTTTCTTTTGGTGGCTCTTTCTCAGAAAATATCCTAAGATGAGTTTGAGATGATGGTCATATGAGATTGGAAGCTACTTGGTGTAATTTTCCTTAAATTCTAAAAACAACATAGTGGAAATGCCATTTTTTTATTATTTTTTATTGAAGCTTTTGCATACAATAGATGTTCTCACAATTGAAACACAAGAATGTTCCATTAGTATGATTTATCAAATGTTTTAGGCCAAATTGCAAGTCAAATTGCATTTATTTTAGGCAAAAGAAGAATATGAAATTAAGGTCCATGCGAGGACAAATTATGCATACAAGGTTGTTGAGTCATTACTTACCATGGGTTTTAGAATCATAGCTAAGGCTGGCTTTGAGAGGTGTCCTCACAAAGCCAATGCTCTCTTGAGATGACATTGAATTCACTATCCCTTAGGGTTGCAAGGTGGCATTGATAGAATTAGTTGATTGCTTTACTACACTTTGAGAGAGAGATCTCCTTTCATCTATACCTTTCTCTACCATCTTGATGCTAAGTGAAATGGGCATTGTCATGCCATGAATGCCATTACTGCATAGTTTGGTAGTTTGCAAACTAGACCTATCAGTAGTTAGGTTATCATACCAAACTCTTTCTCTTGCTCTGCTCAGTGACCATGAGTGTCTTCTCGGTCTACTCACACTAGGAGATTCAGTTGTACATCAAAAAGGTTGGAGGCTCTAGGTCTACTCCTATTAGCTAAAGTTGTCTTTTCTGGCATTGTGGTCCTTAAATTTGGAGGTGTTTCACCAGAAAATGTAGTTTTTAAAGAAGGCTGAAAAGGATTTGTTTTCACTTTTAGAGAAGTTCCTTGTGGCATTACTGAATTTCTAGATGACATTGAGAGTCTACTATTGAGATCAACCCCATATAATGTTATAGCAGAAGAAAGATTTTATGTAGTTGTGAAATTTTATAGAAAGTTGACTGAAAGCTTAGCAAGATTGTAGTGATTGCCACATGTTTGATGACAGAAAATAATGTGATGATATCGTAAAAGGAAGTAAATGATAGCTTTCAAACTCCCAAGGGATGTGTACTTGAGGATTTAGTTTTGGCCCTTCTAACTTTTTGCGAAGAGGTTGAGTGTGATATCTTAGGTTTGTCTCTTAGCGCTATACTAAGTCAAGCAGGACATCTAGTAGCTCATTAAAGTTACGAATTTAACAAAGCAAGAAATAATTTTGCTCTTATACAATTCTATAATATTCAAATCATTGGAGGCATTATCTAGTGCTTAGAGATTGCATATTGTACATAGATCGTCAAGCTCTAAAGTATATGCAGATTTGCAAATAAAAGTCAAGTTAACTACGGATTGTGCCAACCAACAAATTTTCTAGCAAAATCTCACCTTTTTATTTATCGATCATAGGAGGAGAAAGGTTAAAGTTTTGAAATATGCACTGAGTGTATGAAGGATGCTTCTGGCTTTAATTAATTATGATGTATACAAAGATTTTCCAAACTTTGGGGATTGTTCAAACTTTGAAGGTGGTATAACCCTGCTTAGGCTTTGTGGCACATGGAGATAACATTTATTTGAATACAATAAATACATAGCTTTTATTATATGGCTCATGAAATATTTTTATTTTGTGGGAAGGAATATTTTATTCTTAAATGTTCCGTCACGGATAGCCATAATACCCAACTTTTGGAGGAGAATTGTTAATACAAAGCATGGCTAAAGAGGTTTCCAAATATGTGGATAGCAATCATTTACCTATTTATCAAGTGGGAATGATGTATATACCAATTCTTATCAGTAACAGCTAACCAATGGAAAGTTACAACACATAATAATAGATTTTTTGTTAGTTCCACCTAGATCTCAAAGAGGTAATGATAATATTGATTATACCTATTTTCGATAGTTTCTTCATGAGTTGTGAGGGGGGGGGGGAGGTGTGATTGGAATCTCTCCAACTATCTAAGTGATGATTCATGTAAAACATTGTTGCTTTCATTGAAGTCAACATTGTTGAATCTCTATGGAATGAAGAATTAGGGATATGAGTGGTCCATGAGTATAGAAAGAAAGCATACGGAATGTAATCTTCAAATACTAATTGGACTAATCTTCACTTTGAGATTCTGCAATTGGAAGTTCCCTTGGATGATCTCTAAGTAGTAGCAAAAATTATTCTAAACTTATCTGTGGAACCTCCTTTTTTCTTGAGTATTTGGATCAAGCCCAACCTTTGATAGGTTGGCCTTTAGGGTTCTTCTCTAGTCCCTTCTCTATTAGAATCAACTCTATAACACCGAAATTAGATTTTTTACTTGAATTAGTGACCTTTTATTCTTCAGGGAGTAGTGTTGAATACTTTCTTTTACCTAAGGGTTGAGAGACTACTTTATGAAACCCTAGTTCTCTTAAGCGAGGGATGATATATTATTCTAGCAATTCCTAGCGAATTGGCTATATTAATGCTAACCAATGCTCTTAAAGGGAAGATGCACACAATTGGAGTGTTGTACATGTGTCTAGTTTTTATATGAAGTTCTATTGCATTCTTCCAAGTTAACATTATATACTAATTTGGGCATGTCTACGTGCTCAAATGTGGTTCAACCCTATCTAGATATCTACCTACTTTTCTCCCTATTTCCTTAAGCAATTCATTGTTCCAATGGTTAAGCATAGAACATATCATTGTTATATAAAATTAACAAGATGACTCTACATTGTTGATTATTATAGTTACACATTTTGAAAATGATCTTCTCATGTTTCCCATCAATTGTGTGTGAAAATGGTTGTTAGATGCATGTTTCTTGAGAGTAACCACATCTCTAGATGGCAAGTTATTAATGTCTAGCTTCCCAACAGTCCCTTTAGTATGGGGAACATAGTAGGCCTCTTTATTCAGAGCAAGCTTCCCAATAGTTTTTGAATATGAGTCCTAGTCATTAGCAATTCTTTTATCTTCAAGTCTGCAAGTTCCCTTTCTCTTTTGCTACTTCTGAGGATACCCATGCTTTCATTTTCTTTATCACTTTCATGAAGGTTTTATTATAATCTTCAAATTTTTTAGCAAATTATCCCTGTCTTACAAACATTTTTCCTAGTTACCTTAGGCCTTTTGATTTCGGTTTGATATTAATTTGTTTTAGTCCCACAACCAACCAAGATCATGGATCTAATACCATTAATAATCTATCTTAAAATTTCTTCCAAATTGTCATTGTGTCTTATGAGTTTGATAGTTTTTCTTTAGTGAGAGACTTTGTCAAACATTTTGAGAGTAGATTGATATAGGAGTATTTTATCGTTCGTCACACATTAATAAGGAGAAAGGAACAAGAAACTGATTACATGAATAACCCAGCTCGTAAATAGAAATTACAGGGAACCCAACATATTACTTTCCACTAAGAGATGCATGCTACAACCCTTTAAAGTAGTATTCCACCATTATTGAAAATGTAGAAATACATAACAATATATAAACAAGAGCATAGTGCATAGGTAATATAGAGGAAACTGGAAGGAAGTAGTTGCT